>BHFT01027405.1:0-21140 GCA_004320025.1 Laticauda laticaudata
AATTCAAAATAGATACAGACAGGATAAGAAAAGTTTTGGAATTTACAGTAAGCTACAACAATTAGATAAAATCTTATTAGGTCCTGATAAAAAAACTATAATCACATTTTATAACCATTTATTAGACATAGAATTAGAGGAGGAAGTAGTCAAAGGCAATATGATAGCTTGGAGTAGAAATATTGGACGTAGCTTTACATTATTAGAATGGGAAAAGGTCTGGACCAGGAATAATAAAATCATAAAATCAGCAACATATGAAAAAAAAATGCCTATAAAATGTTTTCTAGATTGCATCTCTCTCCTTCGAGAATAGCGAAGATGTCTCGTAACATGAATCCAGATTGCTGGAAATGTAAAAAGAAACACAGGACACTCTTTCATATGTGGTGGTCCTGCATTGAAGCCCAAAGATATCGGCGCAGAATCAAAAAATGGTTGGAGGAAATAATGATGGAGCAAACTGAATTAAAACCAGAATTCTTCCTATTAGGGATATTTAATAGGCAATTCTCTAAAAAAGCCAAATATATAATGTTGCACATACTTACTGCAGCTAGATTAGCCTTTGCACAGTGTTGGAAACAAGCTGACATTCCAACAGAGGAAATGATTATTCAGAAAATAGCAACCTGTGCAGAGATGGATAAATTGACTCTCGCACTTAAGGATAAAGAATCATCAGAATGTTACAAAAGCTGGGAATGTTGGTATGACTAGATAGAACAAAGATAAAAAATATATTAGTAAATATTGTTAAATTGTAAAGGAGGTAGTAATTACATATTCACATTAAGATTTACTTGTAATTATGACACAAATAATAACAAATAAGGAACCACAAACTATTGATAGTGGAATTGCTTGCTTTTATTTGTTTATTTTTTGTTTTTCTGTTTTTTCCACTTTTTTTCTATGTTGTGCATGTATTTGTTCATTATTTTAGTTGTATATTCAATAAAGTTTATTTGAAAAAAGAATTGAGGGTAAGGGAAAGAGATAGCAATGGTACTTAGACTTACATACCATATTTCAACGATTTACAGCTTTTTCTAAGTGGTTTACAGAATCAGCATATTGCCCCCAACAATATGAGTCCTCATTTATTGACCTCGGAAGGATGGAAGTTGAGTTGATCTTGAACTGTTCAGAATCATACTCCTGGAATGAGCAGTGTGTTAGCCTTCAGTACTGCATTCTAACCACTGTGCCACCATGGCTCAGATGTTTAATTCTGGCTCTTGTTTTGGTGCCAATCCTCACCAGGTGTCTGCCATTGGCTAGGCAGGAAGGCTCTTATTGAATCCAACAGTTTCTGGCATGCCTACTAGATCAGGCCACCCATGCTTAATACTGAAAGAGCAAACTAGAACCATGATAAATATGTGCTTCAAATTAGGAATAGTGTTTAATGGTATCCTAAGAATAAATTAGATTCTTAAAACATGGTGGCTCACTGGCTAAGACGTTGAGCTTGTCGATCAGAAAGGTTGGCAGTTCAGTGGTTTGAATCCCTAGCACTGCGTAAGGAAGCTCTCAGTGTAACAAAGCTTTCCCAGCTTCTGCCAACCTAGCAGTTTGAAAGCATCTAAAAATGCAAATAGAAAAATAGGGACCACTTTGTTGGGAAGGTAATAGAGTTCCGTGCATCTTTGGTGTTTAGTTATGCCAGCCACATGACCATGGAGACGTCCTTGGACACTGCTGGCTCTTCGGCTTTGTAACAGAGATGAGCACGGCCCCCTAGAGTCGGAAACAACTCACATGTGCATTCAAGGGGAACCTTTCCTTTACTTTAAGAATCAATTGCCACAAATCAAGCATCTGTCTTCTTCAAGGCAACACTAATATCACACCAACAAGCAAAGAAAATTGCATGCATTTTGTGTGCCAGAGAGGGGAAAGAGGATGATGGTGGATAGGTGGATAAAAGAACTCTCTGAAGATTATCTAAATTGCAAAGAAAATCATTTTGCAAAAGTGCTGAAATCTGGGCTTTTAACAAGCAGTATTGGAAGCCCTTTAGTATCAAACTGTCCTGACCCAGATGGCCACGAAAAACAAAATTAATGAGCTGGATAAGCAGTGGGGAGACAAAGCTGTTTAGCCAAGCTTTCCACAAGGACAAGAGCTGAACCCTGATGAGAAGATAAATGAGCAGCCCTGTTTAGTATCCTTGCTCCAGAAAGGCCACAATCACACACAGCTTCCCCTACCTAAAATAAGAATGACTGAGCTCAGGAGACAAGCTTTGTTTTTGTTTTTATGCCTCTGTTCTCAAATGTCGTATTGTAACTCCTGTCCATCAATATCAAACTGCATTGCTTGCTTTCAGGAAATATCCAAGTATCTCAAGGAGTCTTTACTATGTAACTTCAGTGGAGCTGAGAGCAGGTTGACACAAGATGGATGAGAATTTTCCATTGAAATCAATGACATTTAGGTTGCCAATTTGTGCACATTGACTCAGGAATAAGTCCTACTGAATTCAGTTTTCATTAGAAAGGTATAAGGGTGTGCAGTCCAAATCACAAAGTGGAACTGATTTTATAAGTTTTAAAAAAATGCATCTGTTGGAATTACACCAATTGGATATTATTCCAACAGCCTTCCAACAACATATTAGCCACAGACGCATAACAGTGGTAATTCTGGGAAATAACATTGGTATAAAATTAAATAAATTTACCATGTAGCTTAAATTACAGGTAATCACAGCTGGGATGAGAATTTCCATTGCTAAGCAAGACCATTTTTAAGTGATTCACGGTCGATCTTACAACCATTTTTCTTAAGCAAATGATTCAAGTTGTTAAGCAAATCATTAAGTGAATCCAGCTCATTTGACTGTCTGTGTTGGAAGAGGGCTAGAAAGATTGCAAATGGTTATCACATACCCTGGGTTCCTGAAACTATTGTAAATGCATGCCCATTGCCAAGCATCCAAATTTTGATCATGTGACTGTGGAATGCTGCAATGATTGAAAGTGCAAGAAATGGTAGTAAGTCACTTTTTTAATAGTTGGTGTTACAACTTCAAATGTCACTAATTGAATAATTATGAGTCTAGGACTAGGCAAGAAAAACCAAAAGTACCCATATAGACTGGGTGAAACCAGGCTCAATAGCAGTAACTGTGAGAGAGATCTTGGAGTCTTAGTGGACAACCAGCTAAAATATGAGGGCCAACAGGTGTGCAGCAGGGAGCCCCAAAGAAAGCCCAATGCAAATCCTAAATTGGCCATTAACAGAGGGAGTACAAATCGAAGATCAAGTGAAGTACTAATACACTGCTATTACAAGCGCTTAGTAAGAACGCACACCTAGAGTACTAGCCATTTAGTTTGGTCAGGCCAAATAAAAAAGATGTTGAGACTTCAGAAAATAGTACAGAGAAGAGGCAACCAGGATGATTAGGGGACTGGAGACTGAGGCATATGAAAGTAGCGATAGGACGCGAAGGGGAGACATGATAGCAGTCTTCCAAATGTTTGAGGGACTTGCCACAGGACGAGTGTCATGGCGCCCCTGGTGGAGACTTGACTGCTGAGGAAGAGGAAGGAAACAGCGCAACAGGGAAGAAGGGAGGGAACAGCCCAGTGGCAGTGCCCGTAAATTTTGAGTTGGTTAGTGGCCGCAAAATTTCCAGCATTTTTTGGGCCAAGTGCCAGCTTTACATGAGCCTTCAGGCCTAAGGACTTTCCACTGACCGGGAATAAGGTGGGAGTTTGTTGATTAGTTTTGTTGTCAGGCTCTGGCTAGGGCCTATGTTTGGGTGATGCTGCTGTTGACCACCTCGCCAGTCACACCAGGTGTTGAGACAATTACGCTGAGTTTTGGCCATCAGTTTCAGGCCCCATGTTTGAGGAGCCGGCTGTTTCGATAAGCCAAACAGCAAACAAATTGTTTGAGGAAGGAGTTGAAGCAGGGACTCACTATGGATTATATTGCTAGTTTTTTGGGTGGTTTGCTGCAGGATGTAGAGAATGAAGTGGGGGCCAGCACGCATTCCAGGAGGGTTTGTCGTCAAGAGGCTCGCTGGATGAGTTGGTGCACCTGAATGGCCCTCGCCACCCTTGAGGGCAGGAGCTGCATGCATCTTCGTATCATATGCTAGACTTCAGCAGCGACGGGGTGGCGATCCAACACGACAGAGACGGGCTGTATCTGTTTCCAGCAAGATGGCACCCGTTGGTGGAAGTTCCCTGGAGGAACCATGCAGTTTGGGGGCTGGCTGTCCCTGTCGCTGCTGCTTGACTAAGTGAAAAGAAATAGATGTCGTTGTGATGGCGTTAAATGCCTTTTAATTGTGGGTAAAAAATAAAAAAAAAAAAAGAAAAAAATATCCGTTTATTGGCCATGTTTCCAGCCAATGTGTCCTGTTAAGTTAACATGCCACAGCAGCGATACCGTGCAGTGGTGGGAAAACAGCATTGCTCGGGGCCTACAGGGTCTGCAGGTTCGGAGTGTAAAGTCCATAGGCCCAACCATCTTCAGCCAACCTTGCCACCCTGCAGCCAGACCTTTGAATTCGTTCGACATCTGCTCTACAAACAGTGGATCTTGGTGAAGCATTTTGTGCTGCGGTAGAGTGTGGTTCGTGGCCATTGGTGTGGGAGGCAGTGGAGATCCAGCTTTGGTCGATTTCGGGGCCACAAGCCAATTTCATGGATGCTCATATTTGTCAAGCAGTGTTCATTCCCTCAGCAACAAGGGTATTCCCGCAGTAATGGGTGGGAGATGATTGATGGTAGGCCCTTGTTTGGGACGCTGTGGTTGCTGGCAATGAAACCCTTTGCTTGTTGTAATTGGGCAGCATGGTGGAAGGGAAACCTATGTGTAGTGTTGCCTGCAGGTGACTCATTTTCCAGCGGTGCTGGGGTTTGGAGTGGTTAGGCAGGCCCATGATACACAGATTGTGCTGGTTGTCTGAAGCTGTGCAGTTCCTTGATAGGAAGTGTGCCAAACCATGTGCTTGCTAACTCTTCCGCAGGGAGTGTGGCTATGGTCCAATGGACCTTTGTCGCAGTGAACATTCTTTACCTGGTAGAGTTGGTGGAACTTTGCTGATGTGTTTGGGGAGAAGAGGTGGATGCAGTTGCCTCTGCATTGGTCGCAATATGACTGTCCAATTGACCTTGTTGCCGTGATGCGAAATTGCCAGTGGGTCAATATATATATTCCGCTGGTCAGAACCGGATGCTTGGCCACCATTTGCGGGAAATTTTATTGAGCAAGAAGCGCTCGCCAAAAAAGGGTTTATCCAGCCTTCTACCTCCATGGCTGCACCCATACCTGTTTTTGTGAAAAGAATTGGGGGAGCTTACATTTCCTGTTGTGATTACCCGGCAAGTTGGAATGCAATCACATGAGATAATCAGTACCGTCCCTCATCGCTTGAACTGAATTGAGTGGCTTGCGTCAAGCTAAGAATCTTGTACAAAGTTGGAACTTGCATGGGGCCTAACAAATCTGGTTTTCCGGCATTCGTGGGGGGACGAGTGGAAAACAGCTTTCTTGGATGAGGTACAGGCCATTTTTGAATATACTGTGAATGGCCTTATGATTAACCAATGGCCGCTAGCTGTGTCATGGCAATTTCAATGGCAACAATATTTTCCCATGATTTGTTGGAATCAAGTTGCGTGGTCATTTATTTAGATGACATGTTTGATTTAATCAGACTCCATGCAGGAACATTGGCAGCATGTGCATGCTGGTGTTGTTCAGAACATTTGCATGATAAGCCACGCTGTTCGCCTAAAACGTGGAGAAGTGTCAGTTTGCACAAACCGACAATTGACTGTCTTGGGACCATCGTAATTTCCACGCTGCTGGGTGGAATGGACCTGGAAAGAAATCAATGCATCTGGGGCAGTGAGTGGGAACCTGCCACAGGAGGGTTAGAGAGATGTGCGAATGTCCCTGTTGGGGGTTGCGGGAACTAGTACGTCACGAAGCATTTATTCCCCGTTTTTGCTGCCAGTTTGACTGCTTGCCTCGCTTTCTAAGACCGTGCTTCAGAAGGGGGAGAAGTTCCATTGGGGTGCTGAGGAGCAGGCAGCTTTCGACGTGTTGAAAGTCGCCTTTGCTTCTGAGCCTATCCTCAAACACCCTGATCCAGGCCATCCATTTGTAGTGGAAACAGATGCTTCCAATGTGGCTGTTGGTGCGGTGGTCCTCCAGGCCTATGCTCCCACAGGCACCTTGTTCCCATGTGCTTATTATTCCCGGAAGTTGTTGGCTCCAGAGCACAATTATACCATTTGGGACAAGGAGCTATTGGCAGTTAAGGTCGCTTTTGAGACATGGCAGCCACACCTGGAGGGGGTTCGTCACCAAATTGAGGTTCGGACGGATCATTGCAATTTGAAACACTTATGTACAGCTCAGACATTGAACCAGCGTCAGGTGAGATGGTCCTTATTCTTTGCTCAATTCGATTTCCAGGTGACCTATGTTCTGAGGGGAGGGAATCAATGCACCAACGCCCTATCTCGGAAGCCCAAGTATACCCGAAAGGGAGGATAAAATCTTGCCCCAAATGGTGATTAAGTTGGAGTGGTTTGCGGCCACTAAGGAACCTGTGGACCTTCAAGTGAGGATTCAGGAGGCGCAGTGGCAGGACCCATTTTTGGCAGCTCGAGGTCGAGAATTGGATGAGAATGGGAGACAAGAGACTCCTTGGGCATATATTGGGGACCTGTTGTGGTTGTGTGATTGCATTTATGTGCCTGGAGGTCCTCTTTGTGGCCTTATCCTATGTCAATGTCATGATAGTCCGGTGGAATAACAGTTTGGGGTGTTCAAAACACTGCACCTCATCTCTAGGACATTTTGGTGGCCGAGACTTAAACATGATGTATCAGGATATGTAGCATCCTGTGGGATCTGTTGCCAAGCCAAGTATGCTCCTGGTGTGCCCCCTGGTCTCTTGCAGCCCCTGCCCATGCCAGAATGACCATGGGGGACAGTTTCATTGGATTTCATCATTGAGTTACCACCATCGAATGGTGCCACATCCATTTTGGTGGTGGTGGATATGTTGACTAAAATGGCCCACTTTATTCCATGTGCAGGTCTTCCATTGGTCAAGATAACGGCTCAATTGTTTATCTCCCATATTTTCTGATTGCATGGGTTACCAGACCACATAGTATCAGATCAGGTGATACAATTTACGGCACGCTTCTGGCAGACCCTCTTCATGAAACTGCAGGTTCAGGTGTGTCTGTTGTCTGCTCATCACTCTGAAACTGATGGGGGGACAGAGAGAGTGAATGCTATTTTGGAGCAGTATCTCTGCTGTTTCAGCAATACTCAACAAGATAATTGGGTGGAAGTGCTGCCGGTGGCAGAATTCGCTTATAACAATGCTCAACAGGAATCCACCCATGTGTCCCCTTTCTTTGCTAAGTATGGGTTTCATCCACGACTTTTCCCTTTAGCCCCATCTGATTCCCCAGTTCTGGCAGTGGATACATTTTTGCAGGAGTTATGGTCTGCAATCAACATGGTCCGCAATCAACTAGAGAGAGCCAAGAACCACATGGTCCACAATCAATTAGAGAGAGCCAAGGAAGACAATAAATGCTTTGCAGACCAACATCGTCGAGATGTTCTACCTTTAGCAGTCGGCAATTGGGTTTGGCTCTCTACTCGATATTTACCAACAATGCGACCATCAAAACAGCTTGATCACCACTACTTGGGACCTTTTCCAGTTGAAGCGGTGATCAATCCTGTGGCTTATTGTCTCTCCTGCCACGGACCATGCATATTCATCCTGTTTTTCATCATTCCCTGTTAGTCCCTGCCTTGGCCGACAGTCCACAAGGACCAGCTCCATCACTGCCAGCTGTTAGGAATATAAGTCACCTAACAGCTATTTGGGTTGTAAATATATAAACCAAGATAAACATTTTAATGCTATATCTTTAAGGGAATGCTAAAAGTGTAATTGGGTGTGGTTTCTCAAATCGCCATAAGATGGAGCCAGAAACCTGGGTTGTCTTAGTCTCAGAAGAGAATGTGTCACAGTGAGTCTCTGTTTCCTTCTGTTGGAGAGTATTGCCATTCCTTCATTTTTCCTCATTGGCTGATATTCTTGGATTTGATGTAAGTCTGATACTGAACTGTTTTTGATACTGGACTTTGATATTGGATTATCCCTGGACTGAAAACTGACTGATTTAACCTGTGAATGACTTTGGACTGCTTATCTTGAACTTTGCTTTAACCTTTATTGAAAGTAAAAAACCTACATTTACTGTACAGTGTATCTGTGTGCTGTGTGTGTATTATTCAAACACTTCTCTCACTACGTCTCCCTGTATGTGCTCACACAGGGGTCAAGCTATTTTTCAAAGCACCTATAGGCCAGACAAGGAATAATGGATGGAGACTGAACAAGAAGAGATTTAACTTGGAAATAAGGAGAAACTTTCTGACAGTGAGAACAATCAACCAATGGAACAGATTGCCCTCGGAAGTTATGGGAGTACCATCACTTGAGACTTTCAAGAAGAGATGGGACTGCCATTTGTCAGAAATGGTGTAGGGTCTCCTGCTTGGGTGTGGGGTTGGACTAGATGACCTATATGTTCTCTTCCAACTCTGATTATCTGTTATCTGTTAGTCTATGTAATTTAAAACTAACCCAATTGTTTTCTATAAAAAATATATTAAGAGATCATTTCATTCCCACCCCTTCAACTCAGCTAGTCAATCTTCACTCCTCCCCCATGGATCAAATTGAGAAATAGCAAGTGGGGTCTGTAAAGTAGTTTACAGATGGCAAAAAGTCTAATCCACCTCTGGGTCTTCTCTAACTCCAGAGCTGTAGTTCACCTGGGAGAAATAGGAATAGCAGATCTTCAGCTGTGAAAATGCCAGAAAGGCTGGGCATTATAGCTCAGCAACATGGGAAGGGTTATAAATCCATCTCCTGGCTGTAGCCCCTGAACACTTTATATATTATTGGAGATTCCTTGAAGAATAGAAAGTGAATAAACAAGTCACCTAAACTGTTTTTCCTCCCTAGTGCATTGTATTAGACAAAGTAGTACCATTCTATACAGACTAGCTCTCTTTAAATATCAGGGAAATTACTGGATAACCTAAACAGTTCGCGTGTTCAATCACAAATGATTGTTAAGATACTAATTAAGGCAGAACACATTGACATGCAAACTGTAGTGAGTAAGCTATACTCTGTTACTTCCCTGATTAAAGGAATTGATTTGACTTTAGCAAGAGTGACTTTAATTAGCTGTGCAAATGCCATTAATTCCAATTAATCTTCTCACACTGTCAGGACCAAAATCCAAGGAGAAGATAAATTGCATCTAATCAATATGACTCTTGTTTCTACTAGGAACAGGTGCTTATTGTGAGAAGAATGTCATTTATAGGGGCCAGCATCAAAGAGTATTTAAGTGAGACAGTAATTCAATGTACCTAACCCCTCAGATAATTCATTATAGTATATATTTATATACATAGATCCCTAATTACTTTGAGCTGAATGGAAAGTAGTTAACCTAACATATAGAGAATTATTCTAAAACAATATATTTCTCAAACATTTCCAGTGTATCTGTAACTCTTTGGTCCCATAGGAAATCTGACATTCGCTCTGGCAATAAACTGACATCACTAAAAATCTACACAATAGATTTATGCAATGGTTAGGAAAAAAACCCTACACAGCTTATGTTAATCTACTGCTACATGCATGCTTACCCTGTCTAATTCTTCATCACTTTCCTGGAATCTCCTACTTCACCTGTAAAAAAAATGCTTGATTTATATAACCAGAAAAAAAAAACCCAGAAAGTCCAGCTGCCTCTTCAAAAAAGGACCTCTGGGACTGCCAAGCAAGGCAGTTGTTAAGTCAGTTTTCCCCAATTTTATTACTTTTCTTGCCATCATTGTTAAGTGAATCACTGCAGTCATTGAATTAGTAATGCAGTTGCTAAGTAAATTTGGATTTCCCATTGACTTTGCTTGTCAGAAGGTCACCAAAGATGATGACATGCCCCAGAACTCTGAAACTGTCAGAAATATGAGTCCGTTGCTAAGCATCTGAATTTTGATCACATGACCAAATAGCAGGGGTGGGATTCTACTGTTTCGGACAGATTTGGGCGAACTGATAGTTCCAGTGATCATTTGGCCCACCCACCCCTGCCCTTTTCCTGTGCTTTATTTCCTTGTTTATGAGCACAGCTGATTCACATGGCACAGCATTTTGCTGTGCATCAGCTGTTTTACTCACCGGGGATACAGCAGAATGTAAGTATTATAGCTGAAAATGGTCTTTTATAAAAGCTGCACGTGAAGCGAAGCGCATGCTCACCGAACTGGTTGTTACACCAATTGAATTGCACCACTGCTAAATAGTCATAAATGTGAAAAATGGTCATAAGTCAGGTTTTTTTAAGTGCTGCTGTAACTTCGAACGTTTACTATATGAGCTGTAGTAAGTCAAGGACTACCTGTATACAGGTATACCAGAAAAACAAGTGTTCCTGACAAAACCTGCCGTTGTAGTATTTTGTTGTTTTTCTGTCAGTTAATCCATACTTCCAATTGTCCTAAGTTTTCTGGCTCCTCATCCAAAATAGTGTTTTTCCCCTCAAATGGTATGTGCAGGGCAGTGGAGTCCACCTGCTATGCTCCATTCCATCTTATACAAATGCCTCTGTTCCCATTGGCTGGTGTATACTCTGGGGCCAGCCCCTCTAAGCCCCTCCTCCTGCCTGTCAAGTCCATTTGGTACTGAACTTCCTACTATAAAAGATTAGCTCTTTTTTCAATTTTAGCAGGAGAATTTTTGAAATGCTAGCTGAAGTTTCTCCTCCTAGCCCAAGTGACGGGAAGAGCTATATAAAAATGTTGTCTTTTTTTCCCATCAGAAACATGCCCACAGAACACAAAACAATTCCCACCAGGGTGAGATGGGGGTAAAAAGTAATGGAATTATCTAAATGGAAACCATGTTAACGATGATGTGAGCCAAACACCTGTCCATCGCTATGGCCAAAAGTGGAGGATGAGGTTAAAATCTGGAAAAGGTTTAAAAAAAAAAAAAAAGCTGGTTTGCACAAGGGAGACAAGAAGTAGGTAGAAGCCACTAAGATCCCTTTAAATGTGTTTTTGAAGAATATTTGTAATTGTTTTGTGACAATATACTATACACTTTTCTTTTTCTGAATTGTTCTAAGGTTATTGCATTTAGCATGGCTCCTAAGAAAGCTATTGTTTTTTTCTAGCAAAAATAAACAAAGCATTTTAAAATGCCTCTCTTCCCTTTGAAGTGAAAGGAGCTTCACTCAGAGGGACTGCAGCTAAGAAGAGAGAAGGAGTGTACTCAGTCAAGTAGCTAACTCTTGGGAGGAGATGTCACAAGCCCAAGTTAGAGAAGGAGACTTGCTACTTCTTCTACTTCAAATACAAATTCTAGCAAAATCTGACAGGAAGGAAGAAGATAAAAGACAAAAGGCAATGATGCACTCAGCAAGTCATCTATCAGGAGGTTATCTATCTATCTATCTATCTCTATCTATCTATCTCTATCTATCTATTTATCTATCTATCTATCATCTATCTGAATAATGTGATGTGTGGAAAATGTAGAAAACATAAAACAGGACAGTCATGTCAAAGGTAACAGTAGAGTCAGAAAACAGACAACAAATAATCAGAGTTGGAAGAGACCTTATAGGTCATCTAGTACAATCCCCTGCCTAAGCAGAAAACCCTACAGCATTTCTGACAGATCTATCATCAGGAGAATATAAAGGTTATCAAAAATCAAACAAAAGTCAGACCTGGTAGCCTTACTCAAACATTTAGAACTTACTAGACCATGTTCTGACAACAACTTTGGGCTTACAATGTGTTTCAACAATTTTGGACATCACACAATTCAATTTACAGCCAAACACAAAATGATATTTTTTCATAGATTATCCCACAGAAATATTTAAAATGACTCTGTTTATTTCTTAATGTTTGTTGTTGTTGATGCATTTTTTTAGATTTGTTTTTTCTGAGTGGGCAATAGTTGCCATAGGTGTAGATGTTTTCTGCAATTATTTATTGTAGTTGTTGGAAAAATCAGTCATGCTTCCCATTTCTGATGATATAAAATGACTCATTTTACATGGATAGGTAAAAAATATCTGTTTAAAAAAAGGCTCTAGGAGAATTATTATTTTTTAAATAAAAAAACCCAATCCAATGATTCTTTGATAAATAATTTCTTTTAGCCAGGGGTCCCCAACCACCAGTCCCTGGACTGGTACTGGTCCGTGGATCATTTTGTACCGGGCCGCAAAGCTTGGGCGCTGCCATCTTGTTTCGATGGCGCTTCCGGGTTTTCGGTTGCTTCTGGGTTTTTGGTTGGAAAGTGCTTCCGGGTTTTTGGTTGGAAAGTGGCGTTTGGGTGCTGAAGGAATCCTCGGGCCTTAGTTTCGTCAAAGGGGGGGCGGATCTGAATGAAGAGCTGTCCCAATGGCGGTGGAGTCTTGCGTTACTCAAGTACTGATCTGTGGAAGAATGAATAATCGTGAAACCAGTCCCTGGTACAAAAAAGGCTGGGGACCACTGCTTTTAGCAATAATATGTTATAGTCAGAAGAGTTCCATGACTCTGTTTTTATGTATGATAAATAACTTAATTTGCAAACATCCAGTCTGCCAAATGAAATGTAATGAAAAAGGTTAAAGTTATGGCTATAGTTTCATATACATAAAATACACATGCATGCATATAACACATGAACATATACATGTACATATATATAGTCGTGGAAACTGACAGGATGAACATTGGATCAGTCATCTTAGGGAATAAAATCATAAGAGGTTCTTGTACAAGGGACATTGAACTCCTGGGAAAATGACAGGGAAAAAATTAAATTGTAATAATGCATCTTCTCAAATAATTTTTGATAGCAATTTATGTGACTGTCAGGATGATGATAAGGGAATCTTTAATATGTGTTTCATTAGAAAGAAAATATTGAAACAATGTGTTGTACTTGCTTCTATGATATTGTCTCATACTGACAATATTGCTATCTCTACCACAGATGAGCTATGCAATTGATACCCAGCTCTATTATGTCCTGAAAAATAGATGTAAACCTTTCAGTCTGAGTCCCTAGAGATTGTGTCACTCAGAATCTGTTCCCAGAATCACTCACTAGTATGCTATGGGAATCTGAAAATAAGATATCATAGTTAACCAATCTGTAGTAAGAAATGGGAAGGAGTGTCAGCCAGGGGTGGGATCCGACAGGGTTAACTACCAGTTCGGTTATTTATGAGGTTCAGTGATTTACGATGTACTTTCCTGCATGCTGCCGGCAGGTGCCTGTAAATCATCATCAGCAGGCTGTGTGCAGAGAAGCAGCCTTTCAAAAAGCCCTTTTTTCCTGCTTTTTTAACTGCAGCTGTGCCTTGCATGGCAGCTGAAGTTGAAAAAAATCAGGAAATAAAGGTCAGATCAGAGCCCGGGTGGGCAGGTGAGCAAAAACATCAGCAGACATAGAACCGGTTCTATGTCTGATGCTTTTCAAAGCTACCGGTTCTACAGAGGTGGACAGAACCGGTAGAAATCCACCCCTCATCCACCCTATGAGAGTAGCAAAACATTTAAAATTTGGGCCAGGGATATCACATTGCAATGGAACTTCCATTGTGAGTAGAAGTCTCTCACCAGAAACAGATGATTAAAACTGATCTGTTTAAATGCCAGTAACTGGATTCACAAGCAGACACAATGATTTAAGCCCCTGTCACACTGCATCAATGGATGGAAAGAGGATGTAAAATGGAGAAAAACACTTGCCATCCATCATGAGTTAACGCGATGCGTTCCGTTCTGTACTCGCTGCCCTACCGTTTTGCTTCTCTCTATCCATTTCAGCATCCGTCTATTGACATTTCAATACGCACTCATGAAGGGTTTGAGCTGCTGTCAGAACTTTAATCGAGTGGCAAACAAATGTAGCACCTCGCTGGCTCTACATAGATACCCCGCTCTTTCCAACGTGCGGCCTATCGTCGTACCGCTCCGTCTCCTGCCAGATCGATCCTGAATACTACTCGCCAACAGTATAAGCTAAGCATGTACTCCGCATAGCGCATACCAGCTACACGTCCGGTATAGAGATAGATAGACGCACTCAATCATCTGAAGCTTAGGCTCATCCGCAACGCAAATCTCAGATGACAATGTGGAATGATCTCCTAGAACATATCCCCGGGTTCCCTTATGGTCGCCTACAACCTCCTCCACGCGGACGTTGTCTCATTATCGTGTATGGTGTGGCTACGCTGCTGCAGAAGCCGGAGGAAGGGTGAAGCGGATTTGCAAGCAGCTTGCATCCGCGTCATCCGCTACGCAATCCGCTCTGCATCCGCTTTTGCATCCTCTACGCATTGCTCTGCAATCTCTGCTACGCGATATATCCCGCTCATGCATCTGCTCTGCATCCTTGCTACGGCATCGCTCTTGCCATCCTCTATGCCATTCGCTCTGATTCCTCCGCATCTCTACGCATCCCTCTATGCATTCATCTACGCATCCGCTCTGGCATCCGCTCTGCATCCGCTGTGCATCGCTATGCATTCCGCTATGCATCCGCTTCAATTCCGCTTCCATCGCTAGGTTCCATTCCGCATTCGCTTTTCCATCCGCTTCTGCGTTTCCCCCCCGTCGTGCCTTTCGTGTCATCCGCTTCTGCTTATGCAAATTTTTGGCCCCTTTTGAAGAGCGGATAACAACGGATGGAACATTTTTCTCGTCCACCTGTGTCCTTTTTACAAACGTTTTGCATTCCGTTGGAACATTGTGACAGGGCCTTGTAGTGGTTTAAAGAGGCCTAAGCAAACTGGGGAAAGCTGATACCCAGTTGAGACTCCAAGCACACGCATTTGGGAAGACGGCTCGGGTTGCGAACGGATGGTTTGGACGGCGACTTGAATGGGAAAAGAGAGATGAGAATGAAGAGGACTAGGCAGTACAGTATAGGTATCGTCACTCTAGTGACTCCAGATGACGGTCGGGCTATCCGGCGCTATCCTATCACTGACCGACGCGTCCAACTCTGCGCGCCCGTGAATAAGTACGATCTCCCGACTTATCAAGCGCGATGTCTATTCTCACCGATTTACTAACACGCAGCTTCACACATTGACTAGTCATACGAACGTACAGTTATAGACTCACTACATGTCACTACCTAACATGCCGAGAAGTGCCGCCTTATCACATGCGATCGCTCAAGCTTCTGACGGTCACTTCATACACTAGAAAAGATACAAGCGCCGGAGTTCGACCAGACAGACGTCACTGCCGCTGCGAGCGTAGCTTCAGGCGCGTGCTCCTGAGTTGCCGATGTTCGTGCCGCGAGCATCTCGCGGATGTTGCGACCTATGCTCACAATGCCTGGACTACGGTACTGCCGTCTGCTGCCGACAGGTACCGGACTAGACACGATTTCTAGCAGTCCATCCGGGCCGACGCGATAACGGGCCGAATACGTTACGCTGCTCTTCTCCGTTGGCACAAGAGAGACCGCAGCCTCGAGCCATGTACCCAGGATGGGACAGCGGCCGCACGATCGCCGCGTGCGCGAATGCTCCAGTTCATGACTGATGATAGTAAGACGCGAACCGTACCGCTCCGAGGTGCCTCTTGCTCCAGGGAATTGCTATCTGCGTATTTACCCCGCTTTCTAAGATACTAAATCCACAAACAGAAAAAGTGCCACCATCCTAAGAAGAAACCCAAAAGACAAAATCGAGTTAAGAGTAGAAAACAAGGAGTATACGAAAATCCCTTGCACTGCCTGCCCCACTAACATACATAGGACAAACTAACAGAAGAATTAGTGCATGCATTGAGAACACAAAAACTCAATCAGAAAAAGAAGAACTGACCTCTTTCCCTGGTCCAACACCTCAAAGCCACAGGACATGAAATTGACTTTAAAAAATACCAGAACCATCGCCAAAACCGAACACTTCAACAACAGAATAATCAGAGAAGCCATAGAGATAGAAAAACGCGCCACCACAGCATGAATAAACGAGATGATACCTCGCCGCTACCAACCATTTGGAAACCTGCCCTCATTATAAACGAGTACCTAACATGAAGAATGACACCAGACCCACACCGCACAAGTGCCACACAAGATGCTACCACCACACTTCACGCAGAAAAAAGACTCACACCCACACAGAAGAGGAGACACCGACCACGAACCAGAAGCCATACTGCAAGTGCCACCACTTACCCACTTCAAACCCCTCTGACCCATACAAGAAGCAAACTGACACCCACCATGAAGATTTGGCACGACCGAACAACGACAGCCAAACAACAAGATCACAGCTCACCAGCTCAAATCCCCCAGCAACTAAGACTAACCTGAGCACAGCCAGGCCCCCACCTAAGCAGAACACAACCCCCAGCCAATCAGAACACAGCCAACCCCCCTACAATCAGAACACAGCCAACCCCCACCCAATCAAGTCACACCCCCACTAGCAGTTAAAAGGAAGAAGCAGCTGCAAGACTCACATTACTCTGAGAAGCACAGAGCTGAAGAAACAAGCCTGAAGATGATGAATGAGACTTCATCGAAACGTTGCCTAGATACTTCCAATTCTACGCGGAGAAAACCCGAATAACCAGAGATCCACATTACAAATACTCCGCGAAAACCTCAGAAAACATATATATATATATATATATATATATATATATATATATATTGTTTTTTTAAGCTCTCGCGGGTACTTACATTGTGCTGTTAGCTTCCTTCGGGTATTATCCCACTCATTGTAGTCTTGTTTAAAGTTGTAGCTCATTGTAGTTCTGTTAAAGTTGTAGCAACGTTTCAGCAGAATCTCATCTGCCCATCATCAGGCTTCTGAATGGAAGTGTGTCTCACATTCCTCTGTTTCAAATTTTGAGGCCTCAAATTTGAAACAGAGGAAGTGAGACACACTTCATTCAGAAGCCTGATGAGGTGCAGATGAAGTTCTGCTGAAACGTTGCTACACTTTACAGAACTACAATGAGCTACAACAACGAGACTACAAGTGACGTGGGATAATACCCGAAGGAAGCTAAACAGCACATATAATATATATATATTAATTAAATATATATATATATATATATATAATTATATAGATATATATTGTGTGTGTTGTGTGTGATGTGTGTGTGTGTGTGGTGTGGTGTGTGTGTGTGTTTGTTGTGTGTTGTGTGTGTGGTATGTGTATGTGTGTATGTGTAGTGTGTAGTATTTATGTATGACTAACATATATATATATTCAGAAACGAACACTGCACAGAAGCCTTATGAGTGCACATGAGATTTCTGGCCGAAACGTTGCAACAACTTTAAAAACACAACTATAATGATGTGGGAAAATACCCGAACAAAGCTGAACAGCATACATGTAAGTATCTGCGAAAACTTAAGAAAACATGTATATATATTTATGTATATATATAGATATGTATATGTATACATACATACATATGTATGTATATCAGAATCATGAGACAATTGAGTTTGCACTTTAACATAGGTTATGGCTCTTTTCAATTTCAGTTCATTATAAAACTGAGGCACTCCATTGTTTCATTTGATTTTCTGAAATAACTACACTTTCCAAACACATAAATCAATCTGCTCCACAGCTTCTTTTGTAGAGTGGGAGATCTGTATTCAAAATATATCAGAGAAGCCCAACTCAAATACTGACATTATTTCAGTTAAATCACAAGCAATAATTTTTACATTTGCACATCTGTGTGGTTAGGGTTAGGGTTGAAAATTACTAATGTTCTTATGGTAAAAAGCTATTTTTCTAGTTCTTGGGGTTTTTTAAAAACATTTTTTTCTTTTAATTGTTTATTTTTGATTAGTAAGCTTAGCTTTATTTTCTTCTGCCTTCTTGTTAGTTTTTGTCCTTCCATCTGCCTTATTGCCATTTTCTCTGACATGATGCAAGAATATGGTAAAAAACAGAGGATATAAAAAAAATTCCCTTCATTATAAGAAAGTAAATGTTCTCCTTCCAGATGTTTCTGAACAACTTCCCTCTCCTCTAGCCAGATATTTTCCCTATGTTCCCAACTTTATTATCTCATCATTCTCGTTAATTTCTTATGCTAATAAAAACATTTTATATGCTAAAAGAAAGCACCTATTTTTAATATACATGAATATATATTTCTTCACATGCCCATATATTGTTTTCTTTTCTTTTCTAAAAACTTGATGAAATGTGTTTCTAATATCTTCAAATTCTAGCTTTCTATCTCATTTAATTATTTTGTCACAATCATTTAAAATAGATCATTTGTGCTGTATGTTTATTGTCTATCTATTTTCAAAATTCATTCATTTTTAGATAGCAAACTATTTTGAGAGGAACTTTCCATCGTGCTTTTTTTCAATTAGTCTAAAAGCCATTTCCATAATGGTTTTCAACTCTGTTTTCATACATGAAAATATTTTTTCCCATCTCAAGGTCATAATAACACAGGCTGCATCTCTATTTTTAAGCATTTTTCTTCTGAGCAAGTCCATAAAATGGAGGAGCAAATTATTAAAACTATAATATAATTTAAAGTCATGCTATTGCCCAGGAGAGTATTTCAAAAGATATGTTGCTGTATATCAGTTTACTAGTAACTTATAAGTATATATTGTTTCTCCAAGGTAAACATTTCAAGTATTTATATATATTTGATATATATAAGTATTCTATATATTTGATATAGAACATCTTAAAACTTGCATTTTTGCAAGTCTGATATCATCATTCAGTCAGTAAATTTTCAAAGAAAGAAAATACTTGAAAATATTCAAAATTGTTTGGAGGAAGAAATGGTGGACTTTGAAAATCAGAGCTCAGTGGTGGGATTCTACCAGTTCACACCTGTTAGCTAGAACCGGTTGTTAACTTTCTAAGCAGTTTGGAGAATTGGTTGTTAGAAGAAATCTCCTTTTATTTTTTCCATTTTACTGGCCTAAGTTTGGAAGGAAGGCATTCCTTACATTCTAGTGTTGTTGTTCACAGAAACTGTCTCTCCATTAACCCTAGACTTCCTGTCTCCAGAGCTTCTCTTGAGTTTCTTTTTTCTCCTTTGCTGGCCTTTGCTTGTGTGGAGCCCGAAATTGACATATCTGCAGTCATTTCACTTGGAAACCTGACAGCTTGACTTTCTTAAAGGGGAAGGGTTGTTTTAAGCTTTTTACACTGCTCTTGGGAGGAAATACTCCCATGTTGGGGAGTTAGCACTTTGAAGAACTAATTGAATAAGGAAGCAGAACTGTGAGAAAGAAGCTTTTAATGACAAGGAATCAAGATGAGTGACATTCAGCAAGGCTTCTTGGCTAGCTAGAAAGATTGACATTCAAATCTGAGTTTACATACCCTTTCTGAATTCTAGTCTTAAACTGGTTGTTGGTGAAGTTTAATTCTTTGCTTGGTGATGTTTAATCCTGTGTTACTGATGGGATAATTTCCCCTATTTAGCTTTGTTTGGAAGGAAGAAGGTTAATCTCTTTCCTGAAAAGAAACTGGGTTGAGAAATCTGGCTAGTTCCTGTGTTTATTTGTTCTGGTAATTGGTTTAACAAGCAACAGCTACTGTTGTGATTTAATTATTTGTTTTGTGCTTGAATTTTTTCCTGCCTCATTGTTTCTTTTTCTCTCTGGGAAAGAGGTTCATTCACTATTTTAGTGGTATCAGGCACTGTCCTTTTGGGATGTATTTCCAAGAGGTAGGATGCAAGCTTGGCACTGATTTTTTACTGCCTTCTGGAGAGCATGAGATCTTTCCTTAAATCTGGATGATTTCCTTAGGATATCTTATGAGGTGATTTGAGACGAGTTGGTGTCTTTGGATCTTTGGATCTGGTGCAGATGGATCTAAGGATTGCTTTTCTTGGGTGTGCTTTTTCCAGAGAGCTTAAATGACCTCTCTGCTAAATGGTTTCACTTTATGAGCAAGAGTTGACTGCTGATAGTTATCATTGCATTTTAACTATTTTCATTCCTCAAGGTGCTTTGGCACCCTGCCTAATTTGTAACTCCGGCTTGCAGGTATTTTTCATCTAATGATTGGTATTTAGGGCAGCTTTTTGCAAGCAAAGAAGCTTTTTGTATTTTTGTACAGGTAATCCTTGACTTACAANATTTTTGTACAGGTAATCCTTGACTTACAACAGTTCATTTAGTGACCATTCAAAGTTACAATGGAACTGAAAAAAGTGACTTATGATCATTTTTCACGCTTACAACCATTGCAGCATCCCTACAGAAACGAGAGGCCAGGTGAGGAGAAGCGCCCCTCGATGTGAGTTATGTCGAGTTGGCCATGCCCAGCCAGGCACATGACTGCCAAGCCACGCCCACAGAACAGGTTGTTAAAAACTTTGAATCCCACCCCTGTCAGCGAATGACTGGAATAAAGAATAAAAGACAGTGGATGGGCCAGTTCTTCTAATCTTCCGAAATAAATGAAAGCACCAGAGATCATTCACAAGTGCTCCAGTCAGTTGCTCTTCATGAGGATACTGCAAGACAATGGTGTGTGTGTGTGTGTAATTGGAATCTGTTCTTTTTTAACTTCAATTTTGAATTGAAATTTGCTACCTTTTATAATGAATATAAAAAAGTCTGCACACCCATTAAACTGTTAGGTTTTTGAGATGTAAAAAATCACACCAGGATAAATTACTTCAGAATTATTTCCTCATTTAATGTAACATATAAGCTGTACAGTTTAATTGAAAAACAAACTGAAATATTTTAGCAAGAAAAATAACAAAAGATATACAATAAAATAGTTTATTAGTGTGCACACCCTAAGTTAATACTTGTTGAAACACGTTTTCATTTATTAAAGCATTTTAGCCTTTTGGGTAGGAGTCTATCTATCTAGCATATCTTGCCTTGGGTATCTTATTTTTATTTATTTTATTTTATTTATTTTAATTTATTTTGATTTGTCAATCACTTACAAGATAATAGGTATAAGTATATACATAGTTATGAATACCTGAAATGGGTACATATAAGAAAAATAAAA
>BHFT01027406.1:0-13342 GCA_004320025.1 Laticauda laticaudata
ATAAGATGAATATGCATATGAAATTGTGTCTGTATGGAAATGTGATAACCCAGAACGATGCTGTACTCAAATAAGATATTTTATTTGTTTTGTTAAAACTCAATAAAACTTTATTAAAAAAAAGAAGTAGTTCAAGGATGCCCCTCTTTAAGATTGAAGTGCTGGCCACAATTGATAGGTGACATTATTGTTCTGATGATACTTAGGAGTCAGGTTTTGAACTCTATAAATGCAGAATAGAAACAGAAACTTCTCCCAGTTTTCAAGGAATTGCTGAGAAATGTCCATGTAATTCAACAGAATGAGAAGAGCATATTGAAACAAACATCAGGACTGAATAATGAAGAGAGAAGCTAGATTGTATTAACTTCCTCTGAATGGAAAAGCTCTCTGATCTTTTCCTGTGAGACCAGTAACTGTTATGAAACAATACTATTTTCTTCATAACTCCTCCAAATTAAATTCAGACAGACCTGATAGGTATTTTATTACCGTGTTTCCCTGAAAATAAGACCTGGTCTTATATTTTTTTCCTTCTAAAGAAGCACCAGGTCTTATTTTTGGGAGATGTCTTACCTGCTTACCTTAGGACTGGCGTAGTCAGACCTCCTCGCCCCAACACCTGTCATGCCACTGCTTGAATTAATCTGTGGCTGCTTGTGGCTGCTTGCAGCCAGACACCATAAGGCACATTGTGCCAGTGCTGCAGTTTGTGGCAGGATGCTATGTGGCTCATTGCAGTGGTGTGTGGCTCATTGCACAGGCCTCCTGCCATGTAGCACCACTGTACATGTGAGCAGCAGCACTGGTGTGATTAGCCATGTAGCATCTGGTCATGAGCAGTCGCAAGTGCCACAAAGAAGTCGGCAGTGGTATGACAGGTGTTGGGGCATGGGAGGCCTGGCTGTGGTGGCCCTAATGTAAGAGGATGTGGGGTCCATGGGGAAGCTTTACCCCCCATTGTTGCTCTAGCTTGATTTTTATGCATGCGCCTCGCCCCATCTCATACAACCAGATGGTGGGATGGAGTGGACTGGGCTTATTTTTGGGGGTGGGGCTTATATTAGGCACACATGTAAAAAACAAGCTAGAGCTTGTTTTCAGGATAGGTCTTATTTTCAGGGAAACATGGTAGGTAGAATATTTGACATGGTGGGTCAGATATTCTGTTACACTGTGAATCTCAGTACAATGAAAAGCATGCTTTGATCAGCAGCATGAAGAAGAACAAGAGGATTGGGTTTTCAAAAGAAAAGTACCATGTTCTTTTCTTATTTATGAATGACATAGGCTTTTGCTAACAAGGCTACTGCTGTCAGGTTCTTGGTAGCCTTTTCAGTTAACATTTCCACAGTCCTCTGTAACAAGATTCATTGACAGGGTAAGAATAAGTTTACCAACATTTCAGCAACTGGATTACTTATACTTTAGAGCCCAATTTTTCTTACAGTTCATTGGGTGGAAACTTGTTCAGATTTTTGATAACAGCTTTACTATAAACTTGAAAGTTGGTCGGCTTTTCATGCATAAGTGAGGATTTGTCAGGTGGGTGATATTTTCCAAACAGTTCCGTAAGTCTCTGAACAGACCATTATCATTGTATATTGCATGTTGTTGGCCTGAACAACAGCTGCTGACACAATTACTATTATTGAAAGAATTAATATTTGAAATTAATTTATTTTTACATTAAAATTGACTTCTTCAATTCTTTCACAATAAGGTAAGCAATTTCATACTGTGTAGTCTATCTTATGCGGAAAAAAAGTTGTCCTAAATTCAGGTTTATTTCAGGAAATAAAGTTGTTATTGTTGTTAGATAAAAATGCATAGATGTAGATAATATGTATTTCTCCCGGAAAAATTGTACAACCTAATATTGAAATTTGTCTACCTCCATTTCTGGTGGTAGCACTGGAGAGTGAACTTTCTGGGATCATAAAGTCAGTATTTTTAAATATTTGCTCTGTCCTGTTTGATGTAAATCAGTTTCACCTCTTTTGATGAATGATACGATAATTGAATGAATGAAGAGTAAACATAGCACTTTATTTACTCATGATTGTTGCTGTTGAAATATCACCCCTTAATCCACCATTGTTTCCAAAAATATTCAAATATAACATTTAAATACCTTTGCACCTTTATAATGATTTATAACTGTGGATGAAATGTGATAGTTGTCCTTTTTTTCACCTCAAAAATTTTATTAAATTTCAAAAAAGTATAAAATAGAAAAAAACAAAGAAAAAGTGGGTTTTTTTTAAGGAAAATAAATAACAAAATTGGGGATTGCAAACAAAAAGGAAAAAAAAACTTCAGAAAAAAAATAATTAACTTTTTTTCAGTACAGATAAAAATCCAAAAATCAGTGACCCTTTGAACTAGAATATACCACAAGGAACATGTCTACTATCATTATAAACCCAATTGTAATCATCAAAACCCAAATTTAATTTTTTTTCAAGCAAAAATCCAAGACTGGTTTTCAAGTAGAAATGAAGCTGGATAAAGTATTTTCTTTAATCAAAGTAGTCAACTTCACCATCTCTGCCAACTTTATTAATTTTGCCATCCATTTTTCCATTGTGGGTATATGTGAGTCGTGCTATCTCTACAAATTCAGAATATGTAGAGATAGCATACATGTAGTCCTCAATGTACAACAGTTCATTTAGTGACCATTCAAAATTTCAATAGCATTGAAAAAAGTGGTTTATGACCATTTTTCACACTTATGACTATTACAACATCCCCATGGTCCTTCATGAAAATTCAGACGCTTGACAATTGACTCTTTTATGATGGTTGTGTGTCCCAAAATCATGTGATTATGTTTTGTGACCTTCTAACAATCAAAGTCGGTGAGGAACTCAGATTCA
This sequence comes from Laticauda laticaudata, assembly GCA_004320025.1. Taxonomy (NCBI): domain Eukaryota; kingdom Metazoa; phylum Chordata; class Lepidosauria; order Squamata; family Elapidae; genus Laticauda; species Laticauda laticaudata. The sequence continues at coordinate 2,883 of BHFT01027406.1, forward strand.
CTTAATAATTGTGTTATTAACTTAACAACTACAGCGATTCACTTAACAACTGTGGCAGGAAAGGTCATAAAATGGGGCAAAACTCACTTAACAAATGCAACATAAATTTTGTTGCTCAATTGTTGTAAGTTAAGGATTACCTGTCTATAAAAACAAAGCTCCATTTTTTAAAAATCTCAGCATCCATCAAACCTAAATGAACATCATTTGGCTTTAATTGTATTTTAAGAATTCTATGAGTTAAAATACATATCTGATTTCAGTGTTAGCCTTCTTTAAAATTAAAGATGATAAAAAGTACCTTTAGACTACAGATATAACACATTTTTCACATATTTTTTCCTGTAACATAAAACATCACAGTTAGTATAAGGAACCCAAACATCATTCTTCAGGGTTTAAATAAAAACTTTAAATAAAAACAAAATGTGCTGACTATGTGTTTATGGAAGGTATAGTGGAAATATAATTACTTTCACATACCCATTTTTCAGTGTTGGTTTTTAGTATGCCACTATTTTAGCTATCTTTGCATTATACCATCAATGCTTTGAGTAGTTTTTGTTATGTAAAAAGAGGATTTTACTATATTTACATACCATCATGTAAAATGATAGATTTTCCTGAATGGGGATGGAGAGGAAATCTAAAACTCTGGCCTCAGTAAAGCATGTCAGAAAAATAAAATCTGATGCACACAATTTCAAACCATTCACAAAGTTTTCAATATGCAGGTTCGTGATATATTACATAAATGGAAGAAATTCTATAGACTCACTGTAGAATCAAGGCTGAAAGAAAAACTGATGACTGCTTACAAGTTAAAAGTACTTCTCTTCCATATCCACTCATTAAATCCACCCACTAAATATAAACCTTTATCAGGCAAAATCAACCAAAATAATTTGTGAAGAGTCTCAACATTAGCGTATTGTCAGTCAACTATGTTACAAGAATCACATCCTTGGGAATGGCAAAATAAAAGTTCAAGGATTCTCTAAGAGGTTTGGCATGGCTGCTTATTGCAGTGCAGTAACTCTAAACTTGTGTCCATCTTGATCCCTCCCTCTAGTCTAGATCGAGATTCCACGCAACAATAAATATGGTAATTCCACCAATCAAAATATAACAAAGAATTTATAATTTTATAATTTAGGAATCTATATTGTGTATATCAGATGGGCTACAGTTCCCAGCATCTAAAACTATTACCCAACTGTTTAGCTGCAACATCTGTTGCAGTAGCAACACCTGTAAGACCAATAATTGCTCTTACAAAGTTCTTCCATCTTTGAAGATTGTGCATTTCAAAGTCATTTAGTTGTTATAGGCAGGAGTACTGCTGTGAAGATTGTGCTAGTAATTGATTTGAAAATGTTATCTCTGCATGAAGTAATTGCTTCAAAAGACAGGTATAATATGCTACTTTGTCTCTTTTTTGCAAGCATAAGGAGCATTTATTTAATAAGTGGAGAGGAGCAGACTATATTGAAGTTAAAGTAATGTGGCCTTGCTTGCATTTTCTGATTTTCCAAAGAGCAATCAAATTGAAGAATAAGTTTACATGGAGGAAATGATAATACTATCCAGGTTATACTGTGAACATATTGTGGGTCAGAAAATACAGCTATCATACATTAGTGTCCAGTTTCCAAAAAGTTATCTTCAAAATACTTTGAAACACTTGCAGATAATATTAAGCCACAATACATGCTTTATAAATTACCATTACATAGTTAAGCCCCTGTCACACTGCACCAACGGATGCAAAGAGGATGTACAACGGACAAAAAAGCTTGCCATCCGTTGGTTAATGCGATGTACTCACTGCCTCCGTTTTGCTTCCTCTCTATCCGTCCAGCATCCGTTTATTACGTTTCATCCACTCAGAAAATTTTGAGCTTGCTTCAAAACTTTTGCGCAGAAAATGTATCCAATTCGTCCGTTCTGCATCCGCTACGCATCCGCTACGCATCCGTTCTGCATCCGTTATCATCTGCTATATCCGCTAGGCATCCGCTGCCGCATCCGCGCAACTCGCATCCGCTTGGACGCAGGGAGGAAGCAGAACGGACACAGAACGGATGCAGAACGGATGCCTAGCGGATGCAGCACGGAAACAAAGCATGTAAAATGGAAAAAACGTCCGCAGAGGGGACCTATCTCGGATATTAAGGATGTCTAGAGGATGCAAAGGGACACCTATACTGCCTATAAAAAGGAGGGAGCAACACATCTGGATCTCACTTTCAGAACAGCAGCCCTGCTGCAGACCTCTGCAGCCTTCATCTGCCTCTTCCTCTTCCACAGCACTCCAGTCATGTCCACCGTGGATGCGTAACACAGTCCTTTTGGCAGCCACCATCCTTCTGCAACAGTGCGAAGCATGAACAGACTCTGTGAACTCTACTACGGGAAGAAAAAGGGGCCAAGAAGCGTGCTGGGTAACGAAGATGGTTCCCAGAAGAGCAGAGGACAGACTGTACAACAAGCTGATGGTGGAGCTCAGGAACGAAGAACACTCGGGCATTCCAGAACTTCATGAGGATGCCTCCAGCCATGTTTGACGAAGTTGTGCGCGGCTGACACCCAGGTTGACCAGGCAAACACCAACTTCCGGCCCAGCCTGGGACCTGGGCTCAGGGACCACCTACAGGGAGCATGCAGTACAGCTGGAGGTGCCACCCAACACCATCAGCATTGTGTCAGGAGAAGTGGTGCAGGCCATCATCGAAGAATACAAGGAGGAGCGCCTCCTCCAGTTGCCCCTCCACTGAAGAAAGGATGGAAGAAAGTTGCAGAGCAGTGTATCAGAAGTGGAACTTCCCCCACACCGTTGGAGCCATAGATGGCAAGCACGTGGCCTGCCAAAGCTCAGCCAAGTCGGGGTCCACTATTTCAATTACAAGGGCTTCTTCAGCTCATCCTCTCGCCATGGTCGATGCTGACTACAAGTTCATGTACATCGATGCTTCAGGCAACGGCTCATCTTCAGATGCCCAGGTATACAACACCAGTAACCTCAAGGAGGAGCTTGGAACGCAACCTCATCGAGGGCTTCCCAGATCCAGAACCCTGCCCAATGACACACAAGATGTGCCCTACTTTATCGTGGGGGATGATGCCTTCTCCCTCACAACCTACCTCATGAAGCCTACACTCCAAATACCTCACCCGTTAAAGAGAGGATCTTCAACTACAGGCTGTCCAGGGCAAGGCGCGGTGGTGGAGAACGCCTTTCGCATCTGGCCAACAGGTTTTCCAGGTACTTCTCACCACTATGCAGCATTGCCCAGAGACCGTGAGGAGGATCATGGAAAGCTTGCTGCATCCTGCACAATCTCATGTGCACCCGCTACCCCAGTCTTGCCCAGAACAGCTCGGTGGACCTCCAACAAGGCAATGGGACATGAGCCTGCGGGAATAGAGGCAAGGGCGAAAACCTGATAGACACTGAGGATGTGCAAGGCCACAAACAGAGCCTCACGTGAAGGGAAGAAGCAGCGCAACCTCCTGAAACACTGGTGGCAACTCCCCAGCTGGAGCAAGTGGCGAGGCAGACAGCGATGGTAGATGCTTAATGGATGCTTCCTCAGCGTGTCTCATTCACAGTTGATGAGATTGGGCTCATGTATGTTGGGTGCGGCCTACAATGACAACAGGGATTAATAAAAGAAGTTGTTGTTTATGTCAATATGTGGATCAATGAGATAAATTGGTTAATGTGATAAATAAACGCGGCCGAAGGTGTGGCAGGCTGGGAGGGTGTGGACCATACATTCCCCACTATGCTTGCACTGGAGGTTTATACATATCCACAGCTATTACGCCATTCCAAAAGCGTTATCCCTGCCCACCGCACTGCTATCTTATAACCCATCCCAAGGCATTGCAAAGGCTTAAACCATTTTCTTAAAAGTCCAGGCAAGACTTTTATTAAAAAAAAAATGAAGCAAGTGTGCTTGAATCAAAAATAGACTTTATTAACAACAAGCTATAAAACAAAAATGGTCTCTGGCACTGCCTCTTGGGTCGCTCAGTCTCAGCGGGTGAAGGTCAGTGTGCTGTGGAGAGTGGCTTGGTGCTGGCAAGTGCTTGTCATCAAGCTCCTCAGAAGCAGAAGCAGCAGAAAGCCTAGGCCCAGAAGAGCGGCCCGTGCTGCAGAAGCCCCAGCAGAACCAGAGTGAGGGCCAAGGGGGTGGGATGGTAGCCCTGTCCCCTCTTGCAGAGGGCTGGCAGCAAGATGCTGAGCTTGCTGTGCTTCCGCAGGTTGTGGGGGTTCGCTGGCTGGCGGAGGCTGGCAGGAACAAGGCTGGCAGGAAGGCTGGCAGGCAGGCAGGCTGGCGGCAGGCAGGCACGCAAGGCTGGCAGCGAAGGCTGGCAGGGAGGCAGGTCACCAAGGCTTGCAGGCGAGCGCTTGCAGGCAGGCATGGCACCAAGGCTGGCAGGCAAGGCAGGGCACCAAGGGCTGGCAGGCAGGCACAAAGACTGGCAGGCCAGGACTGGCTGGCAGCAAGGCTGCAGGCAGGCAGACAGCAAGGCTTGCAGGGAGGCAGACAGGCAAGGCTTCGCAGGGAGGCTTGGCAGCAAGGCTGGCAGGCAGGGCAGACAGCAAGGCTGGGCAGGGAGGCTTGGCAGAGGGAGGCTGGCAGCAAGGCCTAGGCTAGCAAGCTTGTGCAGGCAGATATGCAGGCAGGACAGGGCAAGGCAGTTGACATGTGCCTCGGTAGCAGGTCTTTCCTCTGAATGGCGACCTGCTGTCTGAGCTGCTTCCGTTATATCCCGCGGGCTGACTGCCAATGCATCCTCCCCGCATGCGCAAGTTAACGCCGTCATGCTGCTAGCGACTTCCGCTGTGCATCCGCTGTGCATCTCGCTTCTGCTCCGCATCTGCAAATCCGCTTCATATCCGTTGTGCATCCGCTGTGCAATCCGCTGTATGCCGTGTCCACATCCACTTTGCTGAGTCCCAGAAGCCTAGCGGATGTGCCATCTGCTCCGGCTGTGCATCCCGCTGGGCTTCTGTTCCGCATCCGCTTTCCAAATCCGCCCCGCGTGCACTCCTGCATCCGTGTTATCCGCCTCCGGTTAATGCAAAATTTTGCCCCTTCTGAGAACAGATAAACAATGGATGGAACATTTTTCTCGTCCGTTGTGTCCATTTTGCATCCGTTGGGCAGTGTGACAGAGCCTTTAAGTCCTAAACAAACAAATCACATTATAAAAGCTATGGTGGTACAGTGGTTCGAATGCAGTTCAGCAGTTCAAATCTTACCAGCTCAAGGTTGACTCAGCCTTCCATCCTTCCAAGTTCAGTGAAATAAGTACCAGATTGTTAGAGACACTATGCTGACTCTGTTCACCCTTTTAAAGAAGGCTGTAGAGCACTATGAAGCAGTAGTACAGTCCAAGTAGTGCAGTCCAATAGCAGTCCAAGTGCTATTGCTACTATGGCTTTTTTACAAGTGTTACATATGTTACGTCATTATGCAGGAGGCTGTCTAATGATGCAAAACCATTGTAAGATGCCAAGTTGAATTGGAAGGGGGGACATTACAGAGTTTTTGTTGTGTTTTTGTACAGTTAAGGATAGGAACAAAAACTGAAGATTTCTCAAGTGGTTCTCATTGCCATCCTTCACCATCCCCATTTCTAGCATCAATCATCTGCAATCATTCTCTGTCTGATTTCAGACCTGGCTTCTTGTTCTTTTAAATTTTTTATAAGTTCCATTATAAAAATATTTATAATATTTATAAGTTCCATTATAAAAATATATATAAAAATATAGAAGAAACAAAAATTAGAAAAGGAAGAAAAAGAAAGAAAAGCAACTAGGAAAGAAAATGTAATGACTTTCAATTTTCTTTGCTGCAGTAGATCAGAAAAATGATACATCAACCTTTTGATTTATATTTGACAATATTTCAAGCCATTTCTATAATTACAAAATCTAATCACCAGAACCTAAAATCAACATTTCATTTTTTTCAAGTTTGAGCAAAAAGTTCAGAAGCGGTTTCCAAGGAGAAACAACACTAGATGAATTATTTTTATAGATTAAATATATATACAGTATATTCTTTCTATCATTAATACAGTCAATATCACTATCTCCACTAACTTTATCACCTTTACCATCCATTCTTCCATTGTAGGAATTAGTGAGTCTTTCTATCTTTGTGCCTAAACTTGTTACTTTTCAATAGGAACTTTTGGTTTCGGTATAGAGTTATATAAATCAAGTACTTCTTGGAACCAAGTGTCAAATGTTTGCTTTAAAGTTGCTATCTGGTGCTCTCTAGAAATCAACTTTTAAATTCTTATTATCAACTTGGAATATAAGCACATAATTTTTCCCATGTGAGAAGATCTTTCTAATTAACTTCAAAATCTTTCTTTAAATAAATTTCATCCAAACTCTTGATGCTAAAAGCTTTCTAGAAACAATGCTATATCACCCTTTTCTGTATATTTCAAACAATAAAAAATTTACAATGCTGGAAACATGTAATTTTCTTTAAAAAAAAAACAGATTGAAGAGAGAGACCCAGTGAACACCAGACTTGTGGTTCCAAATTATTTTCAATCAGTAAATAAACAATTGAACTCAAAACTTATTACAAAGATAAGATTTGGTCAAACTTTGAGTCCATGTAAGGCAGGGGTGTCAAACTCATGTCATCATATTATTGTCATGTGACATATGGGACTTTTCCCCCCTTCACTAAACCAGGCATGGGTGCAGCCAGCATGTGACACATGTGGCCATTGGGCCGGGACAGCCCTGATATATGTAAGGCTGCTTTAATGGCTCAAAGCATGATGTAACCTCCAATTTCCAGCTAAATCAAAAATAATCACAAAAGCATCTGGTTTTGCCATCAACTCACAAAATATGCCCAGCTGTTTAAAGTTCTTGAGGTAATCTCAAAAAAATTCTCTTTAACACAGAGCAAATTTTTGGCTGTCTGGAACCTGGATCCAGCTGCCTTTTTTTCACAGTGCCTTCCAATATGATCAGGACATCAATTTACTAGTCCCCACAAGAAGCAAGTCCTCATTCCTGCCTCCTTCTGCTCCCCTTCCTTCTCCTCTTCCTCTTCCCCCACCACCACTTCAAAAAAAACTACAGTACTGAAATGTAGTCATTTTGCCATAGAATTTATCATTGGGGATTTAATGTTGCTGAAGTTTCTATATAAGATATTAATTTAAATTGCTTGCTCCTGATTTACATCTACAAATAAATATGTAGTCCAGATATTTATTTTCTAGTTGGAAAGGTACTTTTGTCAGGTTTCTTGTTCTACATTGTATTAAATTCTATTTTGCTTTTCAAATACATGGCAAGCTTTTATTTATTCAAGGTTGTTTCAAACAACTCTGCTCCAAAAATATTTGACACACATATTTGGTTTTTTTTCCCTGCTCTCAATTATTTTGCAGTCTTTCTGACAAATCAAATTGATTTCATTGAATACATTCTGCTCCCTTCCATAGTTACATGTCATTACTACAATTTATTTGCTCACATTTACTTAACTTGGTTTGCCACTTATTTTACTTCATTAATTTTGGCCTTGATAAATATGCTAAACAGAGCAGAAAACAATGAGAATCTTTTAAGAGGCAAGTTACTTCACCCATTCTAATCTGTCCTTTTATTCACTATAATTCTTGATATCATTGCCTTCTTCCTAGTTGAATAGTGAAATTATCCAATCAAATGTAATTCCTCCAATATATGATCTTGAAATTAAGACTATTGCAGAAAGACAAACTAAAAATTAGAATCAAGTCACATAATATTCTGAGCCACTTCAACTTTCTGTTACATTTAATATTCTTTTCTAACCATTTGAAGTTTTGAAATAATTTTTAGCTCAATATAACACATTAAAATTGTTTTTGTTAGAATATTCATAAACCTTATTATTTGCAGGGCCACTTCTCTGACAGTATTTTCCTGTCTTGTAAATTCAGACTGAGTGGGCACATTCCAGATCCCTCCCTTAATGTCATCTAGTAAAGCTTAGGAAATAAATGGATAGAGGATGATAGATGATATATACATGGATAGACAGACAGTCAGACAGACAGACAGACAGACAGACAGACAGACAGATAGATAGATAGATAATCGGAAGAAACATTTAGCCAGGTATTTCTTTCAATGCTCATTAGTTGTGTTGTGTTTTGTTCTGAGGAGATAAATTATTGTACAAAAATAACTTAGACTAAAAATTTAAAAAAAAACTTACTTTCAAGAATTAAAAATAATAATGATAATATAAATCCAGCATGAAATCAGACTACAAAATTCATCTTCACTCTCCTCTGGATTGAGTACTGGAACTGAACACATTTTCTTGAAAAGAAATGTGTTGCAATACGAGCCACATAAGGTGAAGCAAGCCTAAGTAATTGACATGACTCCCCCAAATGTGGAATCTCTAAAAATGAACAGAGAGCTCTCCATCACCGATGGTTCAATAGCAAAGTATATATATGGCTGTGACCTTTAGATATTTTCCTCAGGGCTCCTGCTTTACAATTTATTTTGACATATGAAACTATACTCTGAATACAGCTATTGAACTTTGTTCTACAATTGATGAGCTTGGCTAAGAACCCAGGCAGACAACTGTATCTTTTTTACTGCCACTATAATCTGCTGACTGGAATTCCTAAGGGAAGGAATCCCCATCCCATTTTACATATTGAAGGCATGTCATACATTTTTTTGTTATTTGTATGTTCTGTTCCACCTCCAGTTTGTAATAAATTACATAGTCAAAGTGCATTTTATTGGCTTAGCAATCTGAAATGCTGTATCAAATATTAAAATGTTTGTTGTAGGTGTATATATATGTGTATACATATACATATACTGTATGAAGGTCTAGGTGTGTTCAGGTCTTTTCCTGTGTAAGATTAAGAGTATCTTGAAGACGTTTTGGCGAGGTCCCACTTACCATCCTCAGGCTGGTGCTTTCGGCTTTGTGCCACTGCAACCAGAAGCCCAGAGCATCAGCCTGAGAATGGCTAGTGGGATCTTGCAGAAACATCACCAAGATACTCTTAATCTTACATGGGAAAAGACCCAAACACACCTAGACTTACATATATACGTATGTATGTATGTATGTATGTATGTATGTATGTATGTATGTATGTATGGTAATTCAGCTTTGTTGAAATACTTTGGTATTTTCGCTCACGTCATTAATAGTTGTGCTTTTAAGTGTACAATGTTTCGGCAGAATTCATCTGCCAAGTCATCAGGCTTCCGTATTGACTTTGTCTGGTGAGTCAGACTTTTAGAGTTGTTTCAGTTTTGAAAATTTGGGGCTAGCCTAACTGCTGTGGCCAAATGATATGGCTTTTTCTTCATCCTGATTGGTTGGGAGTCTGTCTGTGTTTATTGGTCTTGGAGTTTGCTTGTGTTCGTGCTTGATTGTGTTTCTATCTTCTGTCTGTTTTGTGGCTTTTTTTGTCTTGATTGGCTGGCAACATTGTGCCCTGTATTGGAGGCTTTTAGTACAGACTTGGCTCCAAAGTAAATGGCACGGCTATCATTTTAGGAAGCTAGGTTATCATCTGGGTGCTCTGGTTGGGGTCGTCTGAGCTGGGAGTATCGGGGGGATTCTGTTTGTGCCCAGGTGTTTGCCTGGCTGTGGTAGTGGAGATTTTCTTTTTGTTTGGGAGTGTAGGCTTCCAAATAAATTGAAAGTCCTGGTGGAATACATCTTTCTTATTCATGCTTTCAGGTCTTTTTTCAATCTATGGCTTCTCTGCATGAAATCTGTGGCTGGGGTTTGTCTATAGTGGCCAGGGTTTTGGTGCTATTGAAGTTGATGTATGACCTGTGGCTTTCCTGTGTTGGACTAGTGAGGAAGTGTGTTCCAGATTTTTTAAAAACCTGCACTTTTTTCCTGCACACTGACGTTCCTCACGTAGTACCAACAATGAAAAGTCCACAATATAAGATTGGATGGGGTGCCTTAAAAAACCCAAAATGGCCGGGTTGTCGTGACAGTGAGTCCATAATTTCAAGGGCTTGAAAAGCAAGCCCCAATGGGTATGTACATATGGCCCTGATATGCTTGAGTAAAATCCTCCTCCAAAGTCTAAATGGGATTCCAGGTCCAATGCTCCCCATCCTCGCCCCAAGTGTCTTGGTGCTGGGCCTCCTTCGCACCTGAAGTCTGCAAGTCCCCGGTTCCTGGACATGTGGCCAAGGATTCTGCTGGCCAGCACTGTCTGGGAGGACCAGGAGGTTCTTGGGGCAAAGGTTACTCGGGTTTGCGGGACAGGTACCGCCCTCTGATTGTTGACCAAACTGGGACGATAATAGGTTCACAGGAAAAAGTTGAACTGGGCAAAAAAAAAGTGTTCTAAATTCCGAATGTCCCATCTGGACTCCATCTTGTGTCGGGGTCCCTCAATATGAAATG
>BHFT01027407.1:0-10504 GCA_004320025.1 Laticauda laticaudata
TGGAACATTTTCTCGTCCGCTGTGTCCTTTTTACAAACGTTTTGCATCCGTCGGCCAATGTGACAGGGCCTTAATATGCTACATTCTTCTTTAACATGCTGCCATGAAGAAAGCATTGCAGCAAAGCAAAAGAGGACATATGTTTTATCCATGTTGGTGATAAAGGTTATTCAGTTAGTTAGAATGTAGATAAAAAAATTAGCAGCATTTTGTCATCAGTGAAATAAGTATGTAACCATTCATTAGCCATGCAAAAGGATAATAGGGAAGGGGATAGCATCATGTAGGAATGTTAGCATAGGGAAGGATAGTATTCAGCCATTACAGAAATTAGTAAGATGGTTCAAAACCTTCAAGAAATATATTCACAGCAGTAATACAAATAAAACAGTAATTCAAGTGAATCTATCAGTGTCTGGCCAAGAACATTGTGGGCGAAGCAAAGACCGCTGAGGTTGTCCTGCACTACTTCAGCATTCCTTGTGATGTCCTTCAAATAAATGAAGATCTTTTTCCCCTAAAAAAAAGAAAAAAGAAAAAAGAAAAAAAGAAACAGTAATGCAAGTGAAGCAAGTATTAAAGCAGTTGCATCATTTGAAAGATTCACCATGAAATGTATCCCTATTGATTCCAAACAGCTGCTTTACCAGCTGTTCATATTGTCTTTGGATGTATGCAGGGAGAAAGTGAGAAAGTCTCTGGAAGAATACTTAGGAATTGCTTTGAAAGTCAAAGAGAGCAGTTAATGGCATTCAAAATGGCCTCCAAATCACTTTTGTTATTGTTCTTAGAATACCCCTTCATCCATTCAAAGGCAAATTTTCTCAAAAATAAAAAGTCTTGAAGTATATTTTAAATTAAAATATGGCTCCTCAAAAGCAATCAAATAGCTCTCTTTTACAAGTATATATCATTCTGTATTAGGCAATATTTTGTTACTATTAATTTATTAGATTATTAAGAATAGAATATTTTGGTATTTTAGAATATTGATTATTAGTATTTTAAAATATTCATCTACATTTAGAGAGAAATTGATTACTGTTATCTTAAAGACTAAAAGAAAATCAGAGGTCATTTTTTAAATTTATTTTTCCACATTTAATTTGTTTTTTTTTTCATTCATTTTCCCTTTTATGTTAGTTTGTATTTTTATGTTTAACTGAAATTTAATAAACAAGTTATAAAAAAAAGAGACCTCATATTTGGGATTCATACCTTTAGAAAATATTTAATTGCATTGCAGAGATATTTTCATTAGACTGTCAAAGTAAAGAATAAATGGGTTACTTGTAGTAACTAGAGAGATTTAGAAAAGCAACAATTAAGTTCAGAATAAAATAGAATTTTTTATTGGCCAAGAGTGATTGGACACACAAAGTTCAATTAACCAATTCCCAGATTTGGGGATACACTTTGAATATTTAACGAAAACCTTTGATGTAGTGGTGAGGGTACTGGCTTAAAAACTAGGAGTCTATAAGTTCCCTTAGGTATGAAAGCCAACTGGATTACTATGAGCCAATCAGTCTCTCTCAGTCCAACTCACTCATAAGGTTGTTGCTATTGGAGGGGGGGGGAAGGAGATGGGAGGTATGTACATCATTTTGAATTATCTGTACAAAGATAAAACTATAACAATAACATATGTTTCTCCTCAATACAACCCAAACTGATTCTCAGTTTGAAACTGATTCTGTTTGAAACTGATTCTCAGTTTGAAACTGAGTAAAATACATGTAAATAAAATGTTATTTTCATGAACAATTTGGTTAATTAACCAACCCATTTTCATGAGCATCCCAAAGAAAGAAATTGAAAGTTGTTTTTCAAATTAAATATGCATATATTTTGTGCTTGATTAAACTTTGTAACTTTATGTACTAGGAGAAATTATGCTCTTTTCCTTTAAAAAAAAAAAGTTTGACCTCTTAAAGCTTTGCTGTGTTGCAATGTTCTATCATTAGGTATCACAATAGCTCTGCATGCACAGTAATACTATCATGGGGGGAGGGGGGATTCTGTTCAATCTTGTCCAATCTTGTCGAATCTTCTGTTCAATTTTGAAGACAAGTCCCTGCAATTTTCTTGATAAGGATTTTTTCAGAAATAGTTGTCACTGCCTCCTTCCTATGGCTGAGAGAAAGTGACTGGCCAACATTACCAACTTGTTTTGGGCCTTATGTGGGACTAGAACACAGTTTCACACTTTGTGGCCTGATGTTTTAACCACCAGACCAAACAGACTCTCAGATTACAGAAGTACTGTGAAGTATGTATTTGTTGGTACCAAGGTCCAAATTTTCCAACTTTTAATTTTGGCATGTGGGATTCTTTTGAGAATTTGAGAGAAATTTAGATAGTACAACATTATAAAGTTATAATGTAAAATTTACAGCATATATAAATAACATTGACTTTTCAATCAAAACATAAAATTGATCAAGGTGTTGAATTCAGCTTGGTACCTTCAAATAATTTCAGTGAAATATAAAGGTATTGGATTTGCTGAATCTCAAACAATGTTGCAAGTTAGATTTCTTTCCAACAAAAGTTGCCCAAATGTGTGATGGATTGATTTGATGGATGAAATGTGTGATGGATATGATTTTCAGACATGTCTTAAAATCATATTCAGGAATACTGCTCTGCTCTTTAAGTATTACACTATTTGAATAGATATTTATCCTGCAGGTGTTTTCCTGTATTATTTATTTATTGGTTTTTTTTGTTTGCCACCCATCTTGCAATCAGGTGTCTCATTTTTTCGCAAATCTATATCCTTTCATTCTTCCTTAATTCTCTATTTGTCCACCATATTTTAAGTGTTGGATATTATTAACTTATCTATTGTTTACTTCTAGGTTTATTTACATTTTGATATATTTAAATGTAGTATAATTGAGTTATAGTAATTATATTATTTTTGTTTATTATATCTATATTATCTATTGTGTCAAGTACTGTAAGCCACTGATAACAGATGTAATAGGAACAAAAGAAGTTAGCGTATAGAACAATTTAAGATTTTCTCTCTCTCTCCCTCCCTCCCTCCTCCTCTCTCTTATATTATAAGCAACTTGAAAACCTGTGATTTGGTGGAAGGATAAGAAGAATGGTTCCTTTTCTAGATTTATTTTCATTGTTCATTTTTCTACTGTATCCTGACCTTTTTCAAACAAAAGAATACAAGAATAATTTAAGAAACTTTTTATTGTTACATGCAAAATTGCTTTATTTCTCTTTCTTAAAATATTTTTCTTTAAATTTCATTTCAATTTCCTTACTTATATTACTGGTATAATTCTACTCCTGGTATTAAAAAAGAATAAACAGCTGCTCATCCTGGTCTTATTTGTTTCTTAAAATGACTATCAGTCAATAGATACTGATAAGATGGCAGGAATTCTTAAAATCTGCAGCCAGTTTTTAATATACAATTACCCATGTTTCCCTGAAAATAAGAACCGGTCTCATATTTTCTTTCCACCCAAAAAGGCACCAGGTCTTATTTTCAGGGGGGTGTCTTCCACTGACTCACCTTGTGGTGGTTGCACCGACAGCCCCATCCTGCAGGACCCCGCTGCCAGCCCACTTCTAATGTGGCCACTTGACACCACTTGCCCAAGTCGCTTCCTATCTCCGTTTTGCTGTCAGAGGCCTTCAGGAAGATGTTATGCATATGAAAAATTAGCCAAGATCTCTAATTTGAAATTACAGTGAATATAAAAGGTCTACACATCCCTGTTAAAATGCCATGTTTTTAAGATGTAAAAAAATCAGATCAAGACAAAATACTTCAGAATTTTTGCCACCTTTAACATAACATAAACTATACAATTCAATTGAAAAGGAAAATCAAATACTTTAAAGGGGAAATTAAAAATAAATAACATAATAATGTAGTTGCATAAGTATGTACACCCTTTTATAATTAAGGATGTGGCTGTTCAGTACAAATCAATCACTTTCAAATTGATGTTAAGCCCATGTCACACTGCACCAATGGATGGAAAGAGGATGTAAAATGGAGAGATAACACTTGCCATCCGTTGGTTAACACGATGCTTCCGTTCTGTACTCACTACGCTCTGTTTTCATCCTCTGCTAACCATCAGCATCCGTCTATTGACATTTCAAAACCGCCAAAAAGTTTTGAGCTCAAAAACTTTTTGAGCAGAAAAATGTATCACCGCACCAACTTCTGCGATCACAACGATATGGGGAACATCTGTTCTACATCCTCTCAACTCCGTTACTCATCCGCTATATCCTCTAGGCATCCGCTGCGCATCGCGCGCGACGTGCAAAATCTGCTCCAGCGGAAATTGACACATGGAGGAAGCGGAACGGAACGCGGAAGGCACACAAAGCGCTTAGTTAGCACAGACGGAGAAATGGGATGGCAGCTCACATACACAAGCAATTAATGGAAAAAAAACACGTTCGCAGAGGGGACCTATCTCAGATATTTAGCGATGTCTGCAGGAGGCCTTAGAGGTGCAAAGGGACACCGAGCGGAAAACCTATCTTCTATAAAAAGGGGGAGGAACTCACCTGGATCTCACTTCTCAGTCCGTAGCCCTGCTGTGCATGATTTTTCAGCCTTTCATCTGGCTCTTGCTCTTTCACAGCATCCAGTCATCTCTAGCCATGGATCATTAACACACTCCTTTGGTGCCACATCGTTCTGCAAACAACAGTGCGCAAGCCATCTACAGGCTCTTTCACCTATTCTACACGAAAGATAAAGGAGGTGTTTGGGTCCAAAGATGGTTTGGGAGAAGAGGGCAGAGTAGGAGTGTACAAAAGCGGATGGTGGAAGCTGATGGAATGAACGACCCTCGTGCATTCCAGAACTTCAGAGGATGCCTGCCAGCATGTTTGAACGAACGTTTGTGCAGTGGCTGAACCCAGGTTGACCAAGCAGAGCACCAGCTTTCCGCGCCCAGCCTGGAACCTGGGCTCAAGGGGCACTTACCACTCATGGCGCCACCTGAACCTCCGGAGCCAACCTACACGGAGCATGCACAGTACGACTGGGGTGCATGCCAAACCACTCAGGCATTGTGGTGGTAAGAGAAGTGGTGCAGGCCAATCATCGAGATACAAGGAGGAGCTCCTTCCAGTGCCCTCCGAACTGAGACAAGGCTGGAAAGAAAGCTGCAGAGCAGTGGTATCAGAAGTGGAACTTCCCCACACTTGTTGGAGCCATAGATGGCCAAGCACGGTGACTCTGCAAGACTCCAGGCAAGTCGGGGTCCACTTATTTCAAACTCCAAGGGCTTCTTCAAGATCCATCTCCTTCGCCACGGTGATTGCGTGACTAAAGTTCATGTATCATAATGATCAAGGCAATGGGTCTCGTTGCAGATGCCTCAGTATACAATGCCTGTATCTGAAGGAGGGGCTGGAACGCAACCTGTATCATCGGGACTCTCCCAGATCCCAGGGCCCCTTGTCCCAACGACACACAAGATGTGCCCTAACTTCATGTGGGGAATGACGCCTTCTCCCTCCAACAACTACCTCATTGAAGCCATACACTTCCGATACCTCACCCGTGAAGAGAGGAATCTTCAACCTACAGGCTGTGCCAGGGCAGCGGGTGGTGGAGAATGCCTTTGGCATCCTGGGCCAACAGGTTCCAGGTAACTTCTCACCCACGCATTGCAGCATCGCCTCACCAGACGTGAGGAAACTCGTTGGAAGTTTGCTGCATGCCTGCACAAATCTCATGTGCAAACCGCTTACCAGTTGTTGCATGAAACAGGCCGTGACCTCCAACAAGGCAAATGGGACATGGAGCTGGTGAACGGCGGCAAGGGTGAACCTGACAGACACTGAGGATGTGCCAAGCCCAACAGAGCTCACGTGAAGGAAGAAAGTCAGCGCAAACTCCCGAAAACAACTGGTTTGCAACTCTCCCAGCTGGAAGCAGTGGGGTGGCAAGACAGGATGGTAGATGCTTAATGGATGCTTCTTCAGCTGTTCTCAATCACGACGGATGTAGATTGGGGCCATGTATGCTCTGAGTGTCACCTCGCAATGATTAGGGCATTATAAAGAAGTTTGTTCTTTGTTGAATGTTGTGGATCAATAGATTAACTTGTTTATTGATAATAAAGGGCCAATAAGGTTGTGGCACCGTGGGGGGGAGTGGACCATACACTCCCACTATATGCTTGCACTGGAAAGTTTTTTTTATCTATCCCCCAACAAGCTTATTACCATGCCCAAAGGTAAACCTGCCATCCACAGGTTCCCTGCCCATCGCATGCTATCCTTACCATCCCACAAGCATGCAAAGGTTAAACCAGTTTCTAGAAAGTTTTCACACCAAGACTTTATGACTAAAAAATGAAGCGAAGTGTGTGAAAGCAAACATAATTCTTAGTATTAATAACAAGCTGTAAAAGAAAAATGGACCCAAAGTGTCCCAACAAAGATCAATAGTCAACAGGTTAGCAACCGAGGTCTCGGCAACTCTTCTCAGTCACTTTTGAGGCAATGCCCATAGTCTCAGGGTGAAGGGTCCAGGTGCTGTGGAGGTGGCTGCTGCTGGACGTGCTGGTCTGAGGGATCCCATTGCGGAGTGCTGGCCCGAGAAGGCACAACAGGAGATGGTGTTGTGCAGGAAGCTCTCAGAAGGCTGGCTTCAGTCCTCGTGATGTTGAGACCCCTTCCTCCAGAGACATGC
Organism: Laticauda laticaudata; assembly: GCA_004320025.1. Taxonomy (NCBI): domain Eukaryota; kingdom Metazoa; phylum Chordata; class Lepidosauria; order Squamata; family Elapidae; genus Laticauda; species Laticauda laticaudata. The sequence continues at coordinate 6,701 of BHFT01027407.1, forward strand.
GGGTGTAGTCGAAGACCGATGAAGATGTTCTGAGTGCGCTGGGCTTGGGCTGTGGCGGTGGAGGAAGGAGGATTGAGTGGGGCTGTCTTGTTCTACAGGTGACGAGGTGATGCCGTGGTGGCATCTGTGGGCTTGGATGGCATCTGTGCAACGATGGTCATTCGCATCTGATGGCAGCCACTCGAGCATCATCTGGGGTATGATCACATCTAGGCCATTCATGGGAGGCGTGGCTAGGCATCGCACCTGTCCGGAGGTCGGTCTGTGGCGCGGGCTATCTGTACGGGCGTGGTGCATCAGGTGGTCAATTCAGTGTACCTTGCTGCCCTGGACTAGGGAAGGATTGCCTGTTGTTGGGCTGGACCCCCTCCTCCACCAAAACTGTAATCCATGCTCACGCTATCCCACGTACTCCGCCCATCCTGGTAGCTGTTAGGCCTTGGCTACGTGAAGGGCCTGTGAGGAAGCCTTAGGGAGCGCAGTAGTGCATGCACCTGGGTGTTGTAAGAGAGCAGACCCTGACGTCGGGCTCGGAGGCATGCTTCCGAGCCTTGGGGTCTGTGGAAGGTTGTGAAAGAAAGACCGCCATGTAACGCGATGCCCTGTCCCTTGAATCCTCCCTGCGTAATGCTGAATTCTGGCATGTTCACTACAGAGGGAATTCCTGAGGTGACGTACGTTATGACAGGCCTTGCGGTTTGGAGAATATGGAACGTCTCGCGTGCGGGTGTCGAACCAGTCCTGCGAGAGAGGAGATCTATGCCTGCTTCTCGTTGGTGTTATCCCTTTATCGTCCAGCATGGCAGAATGATGCTTCTGCCCCCCTCCGGTCGTGGGCCTGCTGCTGCCTGCTGTGTCTGGGAGGAGGGTGAGCTGGGCTGGATGTGGGTTGTTCTCTGTGGAAGTGCCCTCTCCTTGGCTGCCACTGTGTCAGGGGTCCCTCCATGCACTCACTACCCATGGTGAGGTGCAGAGGTCGTGGGGGGTCTCCATTCAGCCACGCTCCGGGGCCAGATACCTGCCATGGACACAAGAGCGCTGATTCTGTGGCCAGATAGCAGACTGGCTCTCATGTGGGCTGCTGACGAAGAGGAGCGGGTTTGTGAGAGGACTGAGCTGCTCCTCGGCTGGCTCCACTAGCAGAAGGAGCACCTTCGATAAGTGTAGCCCAGGCTCTCCGCCTTCTCTCTCCAAGCTGCCTGCTTCCTTTGGTGTCTCCAATAGAGCCTGTGTCCCTTCCGCCATAGTACTCGTTCTCCCTCAGCCATTCGAGGCACCTCCTCCTCATGTTCCTCTTCAATGGAGTATTGCCTCCTCTCCCGTTCACGCGTATGCCTCTTCCTCTTCTGCAAGCCATATGGGCCCTTCATATCAGAGGGGCTTCGAGGTTGAGGGGCTGCTCCACCACACCACCACCACCAGCAGCCAGGCAACAAAAACAACAGTGCAGCAAAGCAGACCACCACCACCAGCAGCCAGCAGCACCAGGACAGCAGCACAGCAACACCAAGCAGGACCAGCACACCAGCAGGACCAGCAGGACCAGGAGAGCACCAGCAGCACCAGCAGCACCAGGAGCAGCACGAGCACAGCAGAGTAACGCACCAGCAGAAGCACCAGCACAAGGAGCAGCACCAGCAGAGTAAGCACCAGCAGAAGCACCAGGAGCAGCACCAGCAGAAAGCAGCACAGACAGAAGCACCAAGCACAAAGGAGCAGCACCAGCAGAGTAAAGCACCAGCAGAAGCACCAAGCACGAGGAGCAGCACCAGCAGAGTAAGCACCAGCAGATAAGTCCCAGCACAAGGACAGCACCAGCAGAAGGCACGCCCCAGCAAAAAGCCCCAAGACAGGAGCAGACAGCGAGTAAGCACCGCAGAAGCCCCCAGCACCACGAGCCAGTGCCAGCAGAGTAAGCACCACCAGAAGCACTCAGCACAGCGAGCAGCACCAGCAGGTAAAGCACCAGCAGAGAGCAACCAGGAGCAGCACGCAGCAGAGTTCAGCACCAGCAAGAAGCACCAGCACCAGGAACAGGCGCCAGCAAAAGCCTCCAAGCACCAGAAGAGCGTGCCCGAGCAGCCAGAATAGCCCAGCAGATAGCTAGAGTCAGGCCAGGCTGGTGAGCAGTTGGTGCCCTGTCCCTCTTGCCAGGCTGGACCCAGCCATGATGGTATTGCAAGCTCTCTCTGATCTTCCCCCAATCCTGTGTGTTGGGCTGACTTAGCTTATTTCGCGGTCCCGAGGAGGCCCGGGAGGGCTGTCTAGACTTAATCGACTGGAGTCCTGGCCGTCACGCGGTGTACTTGCGGCAGGGGGTCTTCACTCCTGAATCGGTGACCTGCTTGCTGAGGGCTGGCTTCCCGCCTTTATAAGTCCGTGGGGCTGGCTCGGCAAATTTCATCCTCCCCGATGGCACACGTTTTGGAACCCTGTGGCCATCTGGCTCAAGGCATCCCGCTTAGGGCTTTCCGCTCTGCATCCGCTTCATCTGCTCAGGCACTCCACCGTCTGGGCAATCACCGCTCCTTTTCGCTGCGATTCGCTGTTGCAGCCCCCTGGAAAAGCATCCTGTAGGATGTGCCATCGCTTCCATCTGCTTCCAATCCGTAGTGCTTACCGTGGGAGCATCTGTTTCACATTCCCTCATACATCTCCCCCTGTCCGTTCCTTTCCATTGTTGTCCGCTCTGCTTATGCAAATTCGGGGCACTTTTGAGAGCGGATAAGAACGGATGGAATATTTTCTCGTCTGCTGTGTCCTTTTTACAAACGTTTTGCCTCCATCGGCCAATGTGACAGGCCCTTTAAATAGTTGTCATTAATTAATTAAAGTGACTTACAAAGAAAAACTTCCAAGGAAATGCCCTTTCAATCACAAGCAAAGTTATAACCAGAAGCCAATATGGGCTTGTCAAAAATAGATCATGTCAGACCAATGAGATTTGTTGGTAAGAAAAGTAGAGTTTTACACTTAGCAAAAAAACAAAAAACAAATGCACAGGTATAGAATAGTTAGTACAGTAGTGACTATGAGAGGGATCTCGGGATGCCTTGATAAAACCGCACTTGGGATATTGCATAGTTTTGATAATCACAATATGAAAAAGCTATTGAGACTCTGGAAAGAGTGCAGAGAAGAGTAATAAAGATGATGGAAGAGTAATAAAGATGATGGAAGAGTAATAAAGAAAACATGGAAGAATGGTTGCAGGAACTGGGAATGACTCATCTAACAAAGAGAACAGGGAAAGACTAACAGTACCTGGTCAATCTATTTGCCAAAGCACCTGAAAGCAGGTCATGAAGCAATTGATGGAAACTAATCAAGGAAAGAAGCAACCTGGAACTAAGGAGAAATTTCCTGACATGAGAACAATTAATCAGTGAAATGACTTGCCTCCAGAGGCTTGGGGTGCTCCATCACTGGAAGGTTTTAAGAAGTGATTGGGCAGCCATTTGTTTGAAATGGTACAGGGTATCCTGTTTGAGCAGGCAGTTGGACTAGAAGACCTCCAAGGTCCCTTCCAACTCTATTATTCTGTTATTATCTGTGCTGTCCTGCTCTCTCTCTCTCTCTCTCTCTCTCTCTCAACGCCGTGTCACACTGCACCAACGGATGCAAAGAGGATGTAAAACGGACAAAAAAGCTTGCCAGCCGTTCGAAAATGCGATGTACTCACTGCCTCCGTTTTGCTTCCTCTCTATCCGTCGAGCATCCGTTTATTGACGTTTCATCCACTCCAAAAGTTTTGGGCTGCTCAAAACTTTTGCGCGGAAAATGTATCCAATTTGTCCGTTCTGC
>BHFT01027409.1:0-36526 GCA_004320025.1 Laticauda laticaudata
TGGTTCACTGTGACATGGGCTTAAGGAATCATTAGGATCATCCCACAAGAGCCTCAGTGCATTGTTCAGCTTTCAGAAAACTCAAGTAAGTTGGCAGCAGATTTCACACTGCCATTCTACAAAATCTCTTCGTGCATCGATATATGAGATCATTCAGGAAATAATTGTCCCAAGAATTGTGTTCATTCAAGGACACCAAAAAGTATATGAATATGATTAAAAATATGGTAAATCGCAAGAAAGAAACATCAGCCCCAGATGTGCTTGATTCTTTTCAAATATTTCCATGATATAGAAAGCAGTGATATTTCAAGGTAATGCCGAAGAGAAACAAATCTGTCAGTGAGTTGGGGAACTAATGTTCATTATAATGTCTCTCCTGAAATTAGATTCTGACTCATCAGGATTTATAGGCAGTTTGCATTTTAAGATTATCCTATTATTAATATAACTCTTTTCTACAAAACGAGTCATTTTATTATGGTGCAGCATTCCTAGATTTGCACACTGACCACTCATATATTCACAGAGATACACTCACATGTGCATCCTTGGTCTTCTTGCTAAGCTCTTGGGATGGTGAATGGGCTAAATAGATTAATGAAATCACATGTACAACATTACTTTCATTTACTCATGTTTGTGTTGCAAAAAGTATGCAATCTTGAAGAAGCATCACCTTTGAAATTATAATGCTGATTTTGTTGGATTTGCTAGATTTGAAGATTCATCATCTGCTCTTACTTGCCTAGAACAGTCAAATTGATTTGGAAGAGCCTGACACCTTCGGGTAGGCAAGATGGTGATGGCCTCATCAGCACAGTACAACTAACTCTGTGAAGGGTGTTGCTTCATTATTCAGATCCAGCTCTTCCTATCTGATGTAGAAACAAGAGGTCTGCATCCCAGGGTTTCTCCAGGACTTGCTCCTAGACTGGCATTTTGTTCAGTCTATGATGCTGAGTGCTTCTACAGTCAGTTTTCTGTATCTCTTGTGTCATGTGAGGGTCATTTGGATTTTTACAGCCTAAATACAGTAACGGGGTGGGATTCAAAAATCCCAGCAATTGGTTTGCTGCCCGGCTGCTGGGTAGGCATGGCCATGGTGGACATGGTCTACTGGCACTTCTAGGAGGGCCGTTTTTTGCCCTCCCAAGGGTCAGGAAGCCTCCCTCAGGCCTCTGGGAGGGCAAAAACGGCCCACCCTTGCAGTAACTGCAAAACATATTGTATCCTCACTGTTACCTTAACCCTAAAGGAGAATGAAATTTAATAGCATCTAAAGGTCATTAAATTTAGTTTTAGTTTTAGGACAAGACCCCTTGTCTTATCCTAACCTCATTTGTAATTTGGAATTTTCCTCTCAACACTTGATTTAAAACTCCCTTTGAAAAATAATGGCCTAAAAAAAGGATGTGTAAACTCTTAGTTATCCTCACTTACTGTGCTATCTAAAACAAGTTGCTTTAGCTTGATACTGGTTTGAGTTACTTAGGAGAGGTTTAAACATTCCTCTTCCCAACTGTAATCCCTTCATTAAAACACACACACACACATACACCTCTGCTTACAAAGAAAATGATGTACTTTTTTGCACCAATGCGAGCCAATTGGACAATAAAAGTAGCTCTTACTGATCATTATTTCTTCTTTCAATTTGCACCCCACCTTTCTTCCAGAAGGCACTCAAGATAGCTAACAAAAAATGAAAACATAAACAATATGTGACATAAATAGTTAGCAATGCTATAATTAATTCAAACTAAAAAGAGCTGGGGAACAGAATGGGGAAGTATCCTATTCCAATGGATTCGGCAATGAATGGTTAAGGGAAAATGAGCTGACCTGATGTCAAGGCTAGGTCACACTGGCCAACGGATGCAAAACGTATGTAAAAAGGACACAGCAGACGAGCAAAATTTCCATCCGTTGTTATCCGCTCTCAACTACAAAAGTGCCCAAATTTGGCATAAACAGAGCGGACAACAACGGAAAGGAACGGACATTGGGAGGATGTAGCGGGGATATAAGCGGATGTCGAGGAAGCAAAGCGGAGTTGCTAAGAGATGCCTCGGATAGAAGCGGATGACACATCCGCAGGCTTCCGGAGGAGAACAGCGAAGCGGACACGTAGCAGAAGGAACGGATGCGTAGCAGATGACGCGGATGCATCACGGACGCCTATAGGATGCATAGCGGATGCATAGCGGATGGAAAGCGTTCACTGCACATGCGGGAGGATGAATTGCATCAGCTCTGCGGATATAAAAGGATGTAGCTCGCAAGCAGTCAGCATTCAGAGGAAAGACCTGCTGCCAGAGACATCTTGAACAAACACCAAGGGGAAGAAGAAGAAGCCTGTGCCTACTCCCGCCAGCCCTGGCCAAGAAGGCCAGAACCACCATCCCACCCCGACGCTGACTCTGAAGCTCGCTGGTGCTTCTCTGCTGCTGCGTGGTGCTTCCTGGTGTTGCTGCTGGTGCTTCTCCTGCTGGTGCTGCTGGTGCTTCTCCTGCTGGTGTTGCTGGTGCTTCTCCTGCCTGCTGCTGCTGACTGTGATGGACCAGCCCCAAGCGCCTCAAAGCCCTGCTGCTGAAGGCCCTGAAGCCCCTGCCAGAGGGAGGAAGAGGCAAGGCAATGAGAAGGGGAGTGGAAAACAGGACTCCATGTTCCGAGGACCATGAGGAGTGAGGTGCTGAATGGTGAGGAGAACAGTACCTGTGATGGAAGGGCCACAAGGCTCTATCGCGACACCAAGAGGAAGCAGGCAGCGTTGGAGAGGAGAAGCGCGAGAGCCTGGGCTACACTTCAGATGGTACTCCTTGGTGGTGGAAGCACATGCACCCTGGAATGGCAAGCTGCACATTGAAGAAATCCGGGCAGGCGCTGTCCAAGCTCACTGATCCGGAGACCTATGTCATAGCCACGTGCAAGCTTCCTGGCAGGGTGAGATCTGCCACCGAAGGAGCAGGCCCCTTCTGTCAACCCACTCCCTCAGACAGCCCACAGAGAGCCACTCTCTTCCAGCCAGGAGACAGCTACTTGTGTCCGGGCAGGTGTCTTTGGAAGGCCCCATGACAGAGACCCCCGACAGCTGCCACTCCCCATCCCAAGAGGAACGTGAGGTCCCCTGTCTCAGATGGAGCAAGAAGACGGCCGCTGCCACCAGAGACAACCCACACCACACCCAGATCCACCTCCACAGAAGCAGCAGGAGAGGCAGACCGGAGGGACAGAGCCACACTTGTCCTTCTTGGAAGAACAGGGACAAATCAAAGCCCAGCACAGCATCTCCTCTCCAGCTGCGTCCACTTTGACATTTACTATATCCTCGAACCGGCAAGCCTTCCATCACGTACGTGAGCCAGACCTCTCAGGAACATGCCGAGGCCAAGTAACAGCGATTGAGGAGAGGATCACAGCTCTTCTGCACCCACCTCCAGGCCCAGCTGCAACCTGCTCCTACTCACTCCAGGTCTGCTCCTCCACCCCAGCAATTCACAAGACCCCTTCCACGGCATTTCACAGCCCCTCGCCTACCAAGCCTACCACTACCAAGGACTTTCCACAGCAGAGCAGCACCCTCCCAGTCCACACCCATGTTCTCGGACGCCGCAGATGCCTCAGCTGACCCAAGCTGCAGGACCCAGACAGCCCACTACACTCATCCTTCCTCCACCCCACAGACCAAGCCCTCCTCAGAAACATCTTGTCATCAGTGTTGGGCCTCACATACCCAGGTACTTGATGAAAGGGCCTCTCAAGCTCACGCGGACTGAGTCAGCCTCTGAAGAGTCTTCCTGCCACAAACCATCTCCTGTTGTATTCTCGGGCCAGGCACCTCAATGGCACCTCAGGACAGCCACTCGAGCAACAGCCACCTCCACAGTCCCCCTTCCCCCCCCCCCCCCCTAGGCCCCTTTACATCTGAAGACCATGGGGGCACGCCTCAGGTGACTGAGTAAAGAGTGCCAAGAGACGCAGTTTTACCTGTTCACTTTATCTTTGCTTAAGACACTTTACTGGGCGTTTTGCTTTTTAATAAACAGTCATACAGTTTGTTATTAACAAAAGGTTATCTTTGCTTCAACAACTTGTTTCATTTTTTTTACCTAAGTGTTGCGGGAAAAACTTTGAAAAAAGGTATTAAGCCTTTGCATGCTTGTGGATGTGTAAGGATAGCTGTGGGATGGATAGCTGTGGGATGGGTAAGGATACTGTGGATGGATAAGCTGTGGGCATGGGTAATGATAGCTTGTGCGCGATTTGGTAAGGATAGCTGTGGGATAAGGATAGTGTGCGGATGGGTAAGGATAGCTGTGGGATAGATAAAGCTCGCAGTGCTAAGGCATAGTGGAAACGTATGGTCCACCCTCCCAGCTGCCACACATATGGCCGACCTTTATTATCAAATAACCAATTTAATCATTTGATTCAAACACATTCAACATTAAACAAAACTCTTTATTAATGCCCTATTCATTGTAAGGCCACTCAACATACATGGCACAATCTCATCAGGTGTTGTGATGAGACAGGCTGGAGGAAGCATCCATTAAGCATCTACCCTATCTTGCCACTCCCACTGCTCCAAGCTGGGAGTTGCCACCAGTTTTCAGGAGGTTGCGCTGCTTCTTCCCTTCATACGTGAAGCTCTGTTGGGGCCTTGCACATCCACAGTGTCTATCAGGTTTTTGTCCTAGCCTCCATTCACAGGCTCCATTGTCCCCATTTGCCTTGGTTAGGCAGTCCACAAGCTTGTTCTGCAACCACTGGGTAGCGGTGGTGCGCATGAGATTGTGCAGAATGCAGCAAGCATTCCACGATGCTCCTCAAAGTCCCTGGGTGATGCTGCTGCATGGTGGTGAGAAGTACCCTGGAACCTTGCTGCGCCACGGATGCCAAAAGGCGTTCTTCACCACGCCGTCTTGCCCTGGACACCCTGTAGTTGAAGATCCTCTCTTCACGGGTGAGGTTATCTTGAAGTGTAGGGCTTCATGAGGTAAGGCGTTCTGAGGGAGGAAGGCGTCATTCACCTCACGATGAAGTAGGCCATCTTGTGTGTCATGTGTAGGCGGGTCTTGCGCTTCTGGAAAAACCCATGATGCAGGTTGCGTTCCAGGCCCATCCTTGAGGTCACTGGCGTTGCTATATCTTGGGCATTCTGAAGCTGACCCCGTTGCCCTGAAGCATCGATGTACATGAACTTGTAGGTCAGCATCAACCGCATGGCAAAGAGGATATGAATGCTTGAAGAAGCCCTTGTAGTTGAATAAATTGGACCCCGATGTTGGGTTGGAGCTTGACTGGCCACGTGCTGTCCCATCTATGGCCTCGCACCTCTATGATACCACTGTTGCAACTTTCCTCCAAGCCTTTCTTTCAGTGGTGCGGACACTGGAGGAGCTCCTCCACATATTTCTTCGATGATGCCTGCACCACTTGTCTGACCACAATTGCTGATGGTGTTGTGTGGCACCCTTCCAGGCATACTGCACGATTTCTGTATTGGTCCCGCGAGGCCAAGGTGGCCGCAGGAGTCAGTGCCATCTGAGTCCCAGGGTCCAGGCGTGGGCCAGAGTTGCTGCTTTGCTTGCGTCCAACCTGGGTCTCAGGCCGTCTCCACAACTTCATTCAAACATGGGCTGGCGGGCATCCTCGTGAAGTTCTGGAATGCACGAGTGTCTTCGTTCCCTATCAGCTCCACCATCAGCTTGTTATACAGTCGTACTCTGCTCTTTCTCGCAATACATCTTCGGACCCAGACACTCTTGGACACCTCCTTTTCTTCGGCGTCTAGAACAGGTGAAAACCTGGTAGATGGCCTTTGCACTGTTGTAGAAGGATTGGTGGCCTACCAAAAGGAGTGTTTGATGATTCCATGGTGGGATGACTGGATGCTGTGGAAGAGACAAGAGCAAGATGAAGGCTGAAGAGGTCTGCACCAGCAGGGCTGCTGCGACTGAAAGTGAGACAGGAGAGTTCCTCCCCCTTTTTAGAGGAAATATAGGTTTTCGCGCTAGGTGTCCTTTTGCATCCTCTAGACATCCTGCAGACATCCCTAAATATCTGAGCATACGTCCCATATACGAAATGTTTTGTCCATTTTAAATGCTTTATATAAGAGCTGCATCCGCTTTCATCCTTTCTATGTCCGTAGCGTACTAACGTGTGGACGTTACCGCGTACCTTTCGCTTCCTCCTCTTTCCGTTTTCAGCTGCAGTGGATGCTTGAGTTGGCACAGATGCCAGAGGATGCCGAGAGGATACATCGGACGTGTAACAGATGACAACAGACATGTAGAACGCTTTGTTCCCCGTATGTGTCGCGGATGTAGATCGTACGCAGCGGAAAGTTCATCCACTCAAAAAAAGTTCTTTTCAGCTCAAAACTTTTTGAGTGCCGATGAAATAGCAGTAGACGGGACCTATGCTCGACAGATAGAGCATATTGAAAGACGTACAGAGTGAGTAACACAACGGGATGCCATCACGTTTATCCAACGCGCAAGCTTTTTTGTCCATTTTACATCCTCTTTGCATCCGTTGGTGCAGTGTGACATGGGCTTTAGCCCAATAAGGTAGACCAGACTAGAAGCCAAAGCTGTATAGGCCAGGACTACTTATATTGTAACAGCTACAATAACAGAATCTTGCAAGTCTGAATGTGTCATCATTCCCCCCCCCACACACACACACACTTTCTATGTTTGACTTCAGAAGGGATTTTCTGAGACACTTTTTCACATTATTTGCTTGGCCAAGGCTCAATCCTCCTTTATTTGTCCATAGTCATAGTAGTGGCTTTTTCTCTTCCTCCTCTTCCTTCAAGGCCATTCTTTGTGTCCTCTAAATGTGTCAGCTGAGGTTATGAGTGGAAACAATTAAAGTCTAGGAAAATGAAATGCTAAGTAACCAATCAGCAGCTTCTTTATATGTTCTAATAGAACACTATGACCACTAGTATTAAAAACACAGAATTCTTCATGTGTCAGTATGGTCAAAGTTCCTTCCAGCTCATCCATCAGGCTCACAGTGGTCATTTTCATACCAAATTTGGATGTAAAGATCAGGGCCTCTGGCACTGTTGTACCATCAAATGCTAAATGTGGAATGTTGAATTTGGGCCAATATTTATGACACTATTGTAGATTCAAATATGTTTTTTTAGGCAAAGCTCTGACCATGATTCTTTTAGGAATTCAGAAAACTCTTCCTGACAAAAAAAGTAAGCAATCTCAGAAATCACTGGTAGGATAAAATCCTTAGACCCCCTGATCTATAAGATGAAGATACCTTCTCATTCAGCAGAAAAACTAAAAAATAGGAGAGATGGACATGAGGCCTATGTTAATTTCACATGATTTTTCATTTATGAAGAAGTATGTAAACTATATTAGCGGAACATCAGTTGAGATGATTAAAGACACAGTCATGTGTCCAATAGCTCTGAAAAACTCAATTCAATGAATTTCTGTGGCCACAAAGGAGAAAAACTTAACTTGCTTTCTTCCCCAACTACCAGATGTGTAATATCTATCTGATTCTCTATAATGGCTCCAAAGGATGACAAATTCTCATGTATTTTTAGTTTTTGATTAGATTTCCTTTAGCACTTTTCTCATGGTGCTAAAGTACTGCCATCCAACTGCATGGTCTGATCCATTCCACATGGGAACCTTATTTTCTTCAGGAACCATCTTTTATCATGGGAACAATCTTTTGTTGTGTCTCTGAAATTGTCGTTCTTCACATTGCTGCATGGAGCACCAGGATCAGAGCTGAGAAAGATGCTGTCTAAATCTCTGGGAGACTCTGCCAATTAAGGCACAGCAGCTATTGCAAATACTGTTCCCACTTCATGTGCTGAACTACAATTCCCAATAGTTGATAACAATTATTTATCCTCAGCCTAATTCAGTACTAAGGCAATTTCCTAAATGTCTATGTCACCTTAAGGTAGAATTCTTACCATCAGTTTTGCAGTTAGGAATTTTGTTTGGAGCCTGGATGTAATTTCACACATCTCAAAAGTAAACTCGTGTTGTTCTTTAAAACTGCATTATCTCAAATGTTACATTAATAACTCTGGATTTAAGAACATTCTTTGTGAGCATTACATTGTAAACCTGTTAAAAATTCAATAGGAACAAAACAGGCCTGTCACTTTTGGCTGAATGAGGATTTCACACTATTATAGGAATCAGTTCTGAACCCTTAAAAAGCATGGCTGCCTTTAAAATGAAAGCATTCCCATGACCCAATTTCTATTTAAGGGTTTTATGTCTATTTAAGGATCATAAATATGAGAGGTTAATATTGTGAAAGATTGTACAATGTTTTTCCATCTAGATGTGGCATCTTATGTCCAAATCACAATTTAAAAAAAATACCACTGCAAAAGTGGAAAGCCCTATTTGGTTTGTTTGAAAGTTTGGTGATATTTTATAAGGACAGGGGGGAGGGGGGGAAGAGAAACAGTGTACATTCCACCAAGATTCTCACATGAAGGAAAAGAGCTAGGTTAAAAATAAGAAAACTGAGAGAGGGTATAAAAGGGATGTTTCCTATCCCCATAGGTTAAAACCAAACTGAACAACAAGGGCTGCAGCTGACAATGAAACTCTCAGGAAACTTAAGTCTCCGGTGACAAATAAGACTCTCAACCAAGACAGGATGCATATGACCCAGCCACTGAGCCAAAGGGATATGGGAGGCAAACAAGCTGTGCTCTATTGTCTTGGCATATGCTTTACAGGCATTTATAGAATTTGAGCTGAGATTGAAATCACTCAGTTCGTTGTTTCTTCGTGCAGCAAAGATGAGGATTCCTCAGCAAGTATTTTGGCAGCTGCTGATCTTGGGACTGACAGTTCAGCCCAGTGAAGAGGTGGAAGCTTTGTGTTCTGGGACCACTTGCTACACACTGAATTTTGGATGGTTTAGTTGGATGGATGCTCAGCAAAAGTGCAAGGACAATGGGGGTAACCTGATGACTCTGAAAAGCCAAGAGGAGGCTTTGCTTGTCCCACAGCTGCTCACCAAGATGCCCAAAGGGGAAGCCGGCACAGTTTCAGAGGTAAGATTGTGGATTGGACTTCACCGAAAGAAAGGCAAATGCTACAATAAACATCGGCCATTGAGGGGCTTCCGCTGGGTGACAGGAGGTGAGGTCACCCAGTACTCTAAATGGGGACAGGAACCCCGGGAAACCTGCTTGTCAAATATGTGTGTGGCCCTTCAGGGAGTTCCCTTCTCATCTCAGGAACTGCCCTGGGTAGACAGCCTCTGTGGTAATGCAACTGCTGGGTTGTCAGGCTTCCTGTGCAAGTTCAGTTTCCAGGGAATGTGCCGTCCGCTCATACTGGCAGGGCCAGGCGTGGTCAGCTACAGCACCCCTTTTGGCGTAGCCACTGATTTCCTTGTAACTGTACCCTTTGGCTCCACGGCTGATGTAGCATGTGAGCCCCAAGGAGAGGAGATACCTAACACCTTCCTTGTGTGCAAGCCACAGCCAAACAGCAATGTCTCTGAATGGAGCAGCCCAGGTCCATTTTGTGCTTCACCCATTTACGGTTGCAGCTACAGCAATGGGGGTTGTGAACATGAGTGCTTGAATCAAGGCAAGGGTTTGTTTCAATGTGCATGCCGCTCAGGATACCAACTTGGAGGGGATCATCTTTCCTGTGTCCCTGTGGACTACTGCAGCTCCAATCCATGTCAAGGACAGTGTAAACCATACCCTGGAGGCTTCCAATGCCTCTGTGCTTCTGGTTATATTCTGGCTGATGATGAGCAGAGCTGCACAGATGTGAATGAGTGTGGTGCGCTTCAAAGTCCTTGTGAACAAATATGTGTGAATACCAAGGGGTCCTTCACATGTCATTGCAACCTTGGCTATATGCCTGCTGAGTCTGACCACCAGGCATGCCAGGACATTGACGAGTGTGCAAGGAACACACCATGTGACCAGATTTGTGTAAATACTCATGGCTCCTTCCACTGCTCTTGCCAGCCAGGATACCAGCTGGAAGGTATTAATAGCTCTTCTTGTCTAGATATTGATGAGTGTCAGGAAGAACTTTGTGAACATATGTGCATCAATCAAGTTGGCAGCTACCGGTGCTCTTGTAGGGATGGCTGGATTTTGGCACCCAATGGGATCTCTTGTCTCTTGGATCCCACAAGCAGCACCTCTTCAACATTCCCTCAAGGAGGAGAATGGATTTCAACAGATATTCATCCTGCTTCAGAGTTACCAGCCCCGCTGACTGATCCTCCACTTCAAGCTGAGCTAGAAAGAGTCTTTACATCCCAGGATTACACCCTTCAGCCAGCTGTGGTCAGCAGTGCACTGGAGGACAAACCCCATATCAGAGATGAGAGGATAGATAAGAACAGTCATGGCTCCAAGCAATTATTATATCTTATCTTGGGCGGTGTGGGTGTTCTATTCCTGGTGTCTTTTGCCCTAGCTTGGGTCATCTACAGAAAAATAAAAGCTAAGGAGGTCAAGAAAAATTCTAAGAATGTCACGGATAATTACTCTTGGGTAAAAGACCAAGGAGAGAGCAGGGCAGCAGGAAGCAAGGAGGGTTTGTAGTCAGTGGTGTGATTTTGGTGTGAGAAGGAAGGGAAGGGAAGGTATACATTGCAATTGAAATTTTTAAAAACTATACATTTTTCATGTTAATATTTTGCAAGAGGACTGCTACAGTTGCATCATCAAAACCACAAGGGTGAAACTAGAAATAAAACCTTTAAGAGTAAATTTATCAAGATTTGTATCTCTGACAACAATGACAGATTTGACATTGCAATCCACTTTATGTATACGCTGGTTGGTCAGTTGATTGTTAGATCAGCCTTCCCTTCTTGCCTAGGAAGCAAGTGGTAAATTTTTCTAAGCAGCAAATCTATATTTATGCCCACCTAGTTTTTATTTTACTCCTGCAATGCCAACTTCGTATCAATCCTTTCTTTAAAAAAAAATGATCAGAAGGAAGGAAGCATATTTCTTAAACTAATTCCAATAGAACCACTGTGATAACAGTACAGTTGAATCATCTTTCAAATTATTTTTGTTAGTTGTGAAGTCTTATATCCATTTTCTCCCTTGGGTTTAAACTAATTGTGGTCCATAGAAATTGATTTGAAGGGAATCAGAGGAATTGAATTCACAGAACTGAAATTTAACTTATCTTGAATTGGCTGTACTTGGTTCAGTAAAAAGGTACTGCATGCCTGCTTAGACTTCAGATTCTGCTGTTTTGCTGCTCCCTTGAAGCTTTGCTAAATGTTATCACATTGTTTAGGGATGACTCAATCTCACTGAAACAGAAACAGCTGCAGTGACCAACTATGCTTCATCTATGCTCTCCATATCAGCTCATGGGGAGAAGGAGAAAAATATAGATGCCATTTATGACTCAACATACTTCTTGACTGGGTGCTTGAGGAAAACAGTTACTGGGGAATATAGCAGAAATTTGAAACCATTTCAAAGTTAACTGTATTAAAGCTGAACATTGTTCAATAAAATGTGCTTTATACCTCATTCTGGCAACATTTTATAAAGATGGTAATTGCAAATGTTACCGACTGTCACATCTTGTACAGCTAGTTCTGAAATTTCTCTTTCAGGGTTAGTTCTTTAAAAATAACTTGGTTAGTCTATGTGACCAACCCTGGGGACACTGTAACTACTCCAAAACGTAAGCAGATTTCATTTTTTATATTCAATTTGATTTCAGTATGCAGAGTGTATAGATTAAGATGCAGTGATATGGTAGGGATAAGGGTTTGTTCCCTCCATTTAAAGAGGCTCTATTTTCAGCTTATGCTCCGTTTTTTCTTGGGACTTATGATCTCCAAAATAATAAAAGCTAGCTGGCTGATTTGAGGCCAGTCAGTCTCTCTCCACCCACAACATCAGGCTCAGATAACAATCTAGAAATGTGAAATATATATTCTTCCTGGCATTTTCCCATAAGTGCAATGTCCATAGAAAGGTTGATTTAGTCTAAATCGCAGGGTTTTAAAGGCTGTATTTAAGGTGTTAGTGATTTTGAATTCCATAAATCAGCCTTAGAACATATATTCACAAATATTTGATGAGATGAGGAAAATAAATAGTGAATATCTCCATAATTCCCTCCCCCAGCAAAAACTATTTACAGAAGCCTTTGATATTAGAACAATTTTTAGGCGTGGCAATTTTAATACCTGATTTGCAGCTACAGGCCCAGATTTCCCTTTCTTCTTTTGAAATATTTCTATAACTAACTGAATGTCTGGGATACACGTTAATTTAAGCAAACATTCTGTATTTTTGCTATTAAATCTACATCACTGTCCATTTTGATAACATTGTTCAAGAATGGGTTTGAAACAAAAGTAACTCTCTCTATTAGAAATCCCACTGGTTTCTATTAATAATTCCATTAGGACTAAATAAAATGGCTTAGTCTGGATTAAACCATGCATGTAAGATATTGAGTCTCACATTACCACAAACTAACTTAACACAATGAGTTTGCCATAGCCTACCAGATAATCCTGTTTTTAGCATGCAGAGGAAAACTTTGTTCCTATTGTTATCATCTCTGCTGAATCAAGAAAGCCATAGCAAAATTTAGAAGTCTGACTGCCTGGATATTTTAAATGGATTGTTTATCTTATCTTATTTTTGTACAGTTGCTGGAAAGAGAGGAAGATGAAAGAGTGATACTTTAAGTGCATGATACAACTAACAACTTAAATCCAGATGCCTTAATATATGCAATTATGATACAAATAAATGATGCTCAGTTGGGAAGCAGGATAGGTAACCTATATTTTTTTGGCACAACCTGATTTATAAGATTTTCATAACAAAAGAATAAAATCCACCACTCATTGGCCAATGGTGAAATATTGTTTTTCCATTGTGGAAAAACTGAGTATATAGGTCACCTCTAGATTGTACAAGATACACAAAATATTAATATCCTATGTAGAAATTTAGAGACACTGAGACCTGAGTCATGTAATCATTTCCTTTTAAAAAGACTGATTATATGTATGCAGTCTTGGAAAGCATATGAACTGTAATACTGGAGTCAATATTCTATTATAAAACATGTAACGTAGATGTCCCTCCAGATTAATTTCCATTTAAAAAAAGGTTAGCAAGCTGCACCTATTTAGATATTGCTAGACTTCAACTCCCATAAGCCCCTAACTATCATGGCTTCAATGGTCAGAGTTGGCATGATTTCGAGGCCAACAAAATGTGGAACACCACAAACTGTCCACCCTGCTATAGACCGATAGGAAACAGGAGAACACCAGGAAAGGCTCGGCAGATAGCAGCAACTAGCCAACTTATGCTGACCTCATAACCTAAGCAAGGACAACCCTGATAATGTCTTGGATGAATGAGAGCTGGGTGTGAAAAGACTCATCACTGCAGTGGTAAAACAAATGTTGAAGAAATTAAAACAGCTGCATACCCAGCAGAAAGCAATGGCAACCTACTTAGGGCATGAATGCAGTCATCAGGACAAAAAAAAATGAGTGCTACATTTGTCATCCCTATCTTGTCTTATATATTGCTTGTGTCTATCAGTTTGTCTGTCTACCTGTCTGCTTAGTTTTATCTGGTGTGGAAAATTCCATAGAAAATGAAACCTCAAAATGGTGTGATCAAATGTTTTTTTTCCTTTCTTTTCTTCTCCTTTTTATTTGTGGCTACTATAACATGATTTCAGAATAAAAAACAATAAAATTTCTCTTGCTTTGAAGACTCTGTAAGTCTTGTGCTTATTTCTCTTACCCACCCAGCTTTGAGCTAGAGCCAAAGATTCCTGGGAAGAGCTAAATTCAGAAGGGTCCACACCCTTCTCTTTAATAAAATGGGCATATTCAAGTACATGAAAACTAAAGAGAGAAAACCTCAAAGGTTTTCTAATTGTTTGTCTGTTTGCCTTCTTTTATTAAAAAAAATCTCAGTTTTATTACTTCAGAAGCACAGGTAGTCCTTGACTTACACACCATTTGCTTAGCGATGGGGTGGGATTCAACCGGTGTTACTACCAGTTTGATGACTACAATTCACTTAACAGCCATGGCAAGAAACTTCATAAAATGGGGCAAAACTAACTTAACAACTGTCTCACTTAGTCTCAACAGAAATGTTGAGCTCAGTTGTGGTTGTAAGTCAAGGGCTACCTATAACTCAAAGTAAGAATATTACACTTCTTCCTCCTCCTATTCCCCCCCACACACATACAACAAATGGATACAAACATAAATAAAATGATGGTTGAGCCCACAGTAATCCAGATTACTGGTCATTTCTTTTTTCCAACGAGACTGATATCTTATCTGCCAATATTAATTGGTCTAAAGAGTCTCCCGTCACCAACAATTTACTTGCATTAATACTTCAACCTGCAGTGTTACATGTGGGCCCTGCAGTGTTATAAAGTTAAACTGCACTGCTTCTAATGCATATGTATCCTAGAAAGCCCAACACTGTGCACTAAATTTAGCATTTTGGATTTTAAAAGTTTACCTGCTGCAGGAAGACAGTTGTTGCCCCCACAGGCTATATATCTAATTATTGCATTCCATGCAGGATGAGGCTTGAAGGACAGTTTCCAGGAGAAGATTGTCAGTTTTCCAAACGTGGGGGTTGGTTAGCGTGTCACCTTGGTTTTCATGTGGTTGATTTTCAGCATTTTGGATAGATAATGCAATGCAATTGTTGCAGAGCCACTTGAGATACAGACAGAATAGCAACACTGTCAGAGCATATATTGGAAATTGGGTTACAAAACAAAAGAGGAGATGAAATTCAGTTCTAATAAGAGCCTGAACAATATCATCCCCTGAAAAAAACCTTGTTTTTAAAGAAAAATATTCATATAAATCAGATATATGAAGATTCAGAGTCTTAAGTCAGCATTATTGGTGCTCTGTCAGCATAACTGGATTTCTTACAATGCTATCTCTGCCTCAAGAACCCAAGAGATTTTCCGCAAGACCTCCCAATCTAGGTAAGGCCATACCAGCTTGCCTAAACTTAGAACAAGCCTTCCTAAAGTTTTTCCTTCCTAGCTAACCTATAGTAAACTCCAACCACAATGCTATCACATATTTTTTTTTCACTCCTGTTAATCTTATCCAGATGCTTTCAACATACTTCAACATTCAGGGACATGAATTTCTTCACAGACATACAGCTTCTTTACTATTATAAAATGATTCTGCCTGTTTTTGCTAAGATTGTTTCTTTAAACCAAGTCATATCAGCACACTTGCATTGCTCCCTTTATCCCCCTTTATCTTCTTCAGGCTGTCACTGGCCAGATCAAGATGAGCAGCCCTTTAGTGATGACAGACTACACTTAATATATTGTAGAACAGGGATGTCAAACTCAAGTCATCATGTCAGTGTCACCTGATGTATTGGAACTTTTCCCCCCTTCATTAAACTGGGCAGAAGCATGGCCAGCATGTGATGCATCTGGCTCACGGGCCTCGACTTTGACAGCCCTGTTGTAGAAGGATGGGAGCAGCCTATAAAAGAGGGTAAAGTCACATTACACATGAGTTCTGAGTGACGTACGAAATATAACACAGCAACACCATGTTATCAAAGTCTAATCCAATTTCATATGATTTGCAAAGAAGCAAACATATGATTTCATATGATCTGAAAAGAAGCAAACATAGTTCTGCTCAAACTATGAAATTTTGCCCTGCACATTCTTTATTCAACATTATCGAACCTTCCTGCATATTATTTTTTCCCATAATATCTACAATCCTTCAACTGATTGTTCCAAATTTCCCTGCCAAATGAAGTGACATCGCAACTGGTATATGCTAGAACAAGTTTTTTTAATACAATTTTCTGAACTTTTATCCTTTTAACGCTTTTAATTAATTTTAATGATTCATTTAAAAGTATCACATTCTCAAAGGCTTCATATTTGTTACTGTCATATTGTATTCTACTATTTGATTGTCACCCATACAACATTCAATAAAATGTCTTTTGCACAGGTGAAGTCCTTCTCATTCTGAACTTTAACTAACCTTTAACTGTGTGTACATTGCTCTTTACATTTTCTTTTCTTCATTTTATTTGTTGTTCTTTTGTTGTATTTGCAGCTGTTAGTCACCTTGAAGCTTCAGCAATAAAGATATACTTCCTAAAATCAATGGAACAGATAACATTATAAACAATCCAACAGTAAAGTACATGCCTTGTCTACAACAAGTCCAGGGTTCAATTCCTAGGATCTTCAAATAAGTTTTCCAAGTATCAGGATTGATAAAAACATTCCTACTCAAAATCTTGATAAGTATTGATATAGTCGCAGACATTGTTAGACAATCTTGATGAGTGGCAGTATAGTAGCAGACATTGTTAGGCAAGTCTAACCATCCCCATCTGATGTCCACCAGATGTGTTTAACTGCAATTTCATCACACTGAGCCAGTCAGTATGCTTGCAGGCTGACAATAATGGGTTTTAATCCATTACATCTGGAGCAAATGGGCTGGAAGATCAGGCCTGAAATATTGAAGTTGATTCAACCTAATCCAATTTCATATGATTTACAATTTCCTTCAACTGCACAGCTGTGCATTGATTGTACATTGTGAAAAAACAAAGCAGGAAATAAATACTAATCACTTCCAATCCAGGAATCAGAAATTTGGATTTGCCTCACAAAATTACAGTTCCTGAGGTGGCTTTTGCCAGCAATGTCATCCATATGATTAATAACCTAGAATTCACTTTTAATATTTTCAACACTGGGTTGAGATTTTGCTTTTAGAATGGCAAAAAAAAATTACTTCAGAAATGTCTGATATATTCCAGTAAATCCTCTCTTCTGCTTTAGATTTCTGCTCAAGGGCCAGGAAATAAAGTATAACACCCCTAGCTATGTATTGAATTATTGTTCTGGTAATTTATTATATATCTTTTTCAGCTGAATTAACTATGTGTATGTCTTACAGAAGGTTATAACAGAAACAGGGTACTGTAACATTTGAAGGCTGGAGTCTGCAGCTGGCAATCAGCTGCTCACTACTAATATCTGCTCCATGCAGCAACAGAACATGAATTTAGGCATGCTTAATTTCCATATTTCATAGTCAATGTGAACTTAAATGGACTCTGGGGGATGGTAGAGGACAGGAAGGCCTGGAGGAACGTTGTCCATGGGGTCACGATGGATTGGATACAACTTTGCGACTAACAACAACAACAAATTTCCATATAATGCCCTATGAAAAGATGAAAATTTAAAAGGTAGAATGCTAATGAAAAGGTTTCCTAGAGATCCTATGTACTGACATGAAGGAACCTTGCAATCTTCAGATCTATGATATTTCTCACTCAGTCTATGGATACAAATGTGCAAAATATTTCTAGACAAAATTCTGGTGAGTTCCATACCAAAAATCTGCAAGATCAAGAACATCCATTTTTAAAAATTTAATGAGTGAAATGCCATACAAATCGCTCTCAACTTACCATTCATTTAGTGACCATTTAAAGTTACAAGGGCACTTAGAACAGTGACTTATGACAGTTTTTCATACTTACGACCACTGTAGAACGCCTGGGAAAATTGGGAAGTTGGAAAAGGAGAAGGAAAGGGAAAATTACTTCTATGTTTTGATCAAGGAAACTATTTGGTTGGCTCTGGGAGTTGAGCTTTTTATAAGATTGTTACCAGTACACTGTGTGTGCAATTATTAGGCAAGCTGTATTTTTGAGGATTAATTTGATTATTGAACAATTACAGTGCTCTGGGTCAATCCGAAATGTTAATAAACCTCAAATCTGAATATTTAACAAAGTAAAAGTGAGGTTATGGCTTTCTTAGGTGAATATCTATGTGTGCACAATTATTGGGCAACTGTTAGTGTGCAGAATTATTATGGAACTAAGTGAAAAATTTTCCCATCTTGCTCATTTTTTTTCATCTGTCAAAGTGAGAATAATAAACAAACAACTCAAAATTTACAAATAAACATTTCTGACAGTTCAAAAAAAAATCAGTGACCAATATAGCCACCTTCTTTTCAATAATAGTCACAAGACTCTGTCAGTATCTTGATCTGTTGACCATCAACTTTTTGTGCAGCAGCAACCACAGCCTCCCAGACACTGTTCAGAGAGGTGTATTGTTTTCTTTCACCATAAATCTCCCGTTTAAGAAGGGCCCACAAGTTCTCAATAGGGTTTAGATCAGGTGAGGAAGGGGGGCATGTCATTATTTCTTTCATCTTTAAAGACTTTACTGCTAGCCACACAGTGGAGTATTTTGATGCGTGCAATGGAGCATTGTCCTACATAAAAATCATGGTGGTCTTGAAAGATGCAGACTTTTCCCTGTGCCACTACTTGAAGAAAGTGCATTCTAAAACCTGGCAGTAGGTTTTGGGAGTCCATCTTCAACCCGAAAAGGTCCAACTCACTCATCTTTAATAATACCAGCCCATACCAGTACCCCTCCTCCACCTTGCNTCTTCAACCCGAAAAGGTCCAACTCACTCATCTTTAATAATACCAGCCCATACCAGTACCCCTCCTCCACCTTGCTGGCATCTCAGTCAAAGTGGAGCTCTGTGCCCATTACTGATCCAGCCATGGGCCCATCCATCTGGTCCATCAAGAGTCACTCTCATCTCATCAGTCCATAAAACCTTTGAAAAATTTGCCTTCAGATATTTTTTGGCCCAGACTTGCCGTTTCAGTTCATGTGTCTTGTTCAGTGGTGGTTGGGTTTCAGCCTTTCTTACTTTGGCCATGTTTCTGAGCATTGAATGCCTTATACTTCTGGGCACTCCAGGTAGGTTGCAATTCTGGAATATGACAGAACTGGAGGATAATGGATTCCTGGTAGCTTCATGTTTGATTCTTCTCAAATCTTTGGCAGTTAACAAGCATCTTTTTTTCTCAACATGTTTCTTGCAACTCTGTTGACTATTTGCAGCAAAACATTTGATGGGTTCTATGATCACACTCCAATATTTTAGCAATTTCAAGAGTGCTTCATCCCTCTGAAATACTTTTTACAATTATTGACTTTTCAGAGTCAGTTAAATCTCTTTTCAAGCCATTTTGCCGGAGGAAGAAGCTGCCTAATAATTATGCACACTTTGATATAGGGTGTTGATCTCCTTAGGCCACACCCTCCCTCATGACACAAATACACATCATCTGATATGCTTATGCCAACTAAACATTCAAGTTTATACAGCTTGAAGATGGAAGACCTCCACCTCCAATTTTATGCATAAAAATGATCATATGGTCAAAATACTCATTTGTCTAATAATTGTGCATATGGAGTAGGTGCAGTTCAATATCATTTCCTTCAGCTTATTCAAAATTTAATGCATTCAATCATGCCCACTGTCTCTTCAGATAAATATGGGTAGCCAAATATAATAAATGTAGCTTAATACAATACATATTATCACAAAAAGACATTGCACTGTCCTCAACAGTTTGTTCTGAAGTTCCTCTATGAAGAGATACAGAAAGGAGAATATAGAAAGACAAAAGCAAGATAGGGAACCCAGTCCCCAATATTTTAGGTATTATACAGGATGGGGAACCCTGTCCCCAATATTTTATGTGTTATCAGGAGTCCAAATAGATTTCTAGAGCAAGAACAAAACATATATATTTAAAACAAATTGTAATTTCATATTTTACATTTTAATCATCAAGGTATTTGCTCTGCTATCTTGATACTAAAGACTATAGTTGTATGGGGTGATGTCTGAGCCTAGGGCAATGGAGGCAGATTTTTACTTATCTGACACAGGACAAAAGCAGGGGTGAGATTCTACTGGTTTGGACTGGTTCGGCTGAACCCCTTGCTCCAAAACTCAGCTGGCAGCAAACCGTTTCACTGTGACTATCATGTGGGCCTGCCCGCCCCTGTGCTTTACCTACCTATATTGCCTCAGCTGATTAGCATGGCACAGGGGATTGCCGCTTCTCAGCTGGGATATTCAAGTGCTGCACATACGCACATAGTGCGCATTAGGCATGGGTGAGCCCAAAGCGTGCGTGCGCACGCAAATCACACAATCACCAAACCGGTTGTTAAACATGGAGAATCCCATTGCTGGACAGAAGGCTTCAATCCACTTGTTCTTACCTTAGTTTCTGTATTCAAACAGTGTTATAATATTTTGCATGTTTGAAAAAGAACTTTTGTATCTTGTTTGCCTAAAAAAAACTCCAGCAGGGAGGACAGAAGGGGGATTGTTAGATTCAAAGTTTGACAGATTTATCCTCAGAATATTCATACTGTCAAATTCAATTTAAAATTCAGAACTGAAAAAGCTTCTTGAAAAAGAAGTGAAATGTCTTCAAGGAAAAACAAAGGAAGTCCAGTTGCCTTTGAAAAAGCACTTTTGGACAATCATGACCTGCATGAATGAGGATTCATACTGTTAGCATATAGTGGTCTGTGACTGTAATAAAGTCATAAATATTTGATTTGATATTGTCAGCAATATCAAACTGGGGACAGTTTGAAAATTTCAGGTAAAACTTTTTGGAGGAGAATTCATGGGTTAATAGTGGTATTAATATTCTACATTGTACTCGCAACCAAAGTTTTAACAAGTTGTTGAAAACTGCAGGCAATTAAAAACATCTTTCAATTACAAACTCCACATGCATTAAAAAGATAAAGGTTTCCCCTGCAGATGTGTCCAGTTCTCGGGGGGCAGTGTTCATCTCCTATTCAACAGCTGAAGAGTTGCCCAAAGATGCTTTCATGGTCATGTGGCCAGCATGACTATACACCAAAGCACACAGAACGCTATTACCTTCCCACAAAACTGGTACCTATTTATCTATTTGCATTTACATGTTTTCAAACTTCTAATTGGCAGGAACTGAGGCAAATAATAGAAGCTCACTCCATCATGCAGTACTTGATCTTGAACTCATGACCTTCTGGTCAACAAGCCCAGCATCTTAACTGCTCAGCCATCATGCCATCATGCATTGATTGGCATCTAAAACTTCTGAATTACAATCAGCACTAAAATTGTTTGGGTGATTTCAAATATTTTTATAAACAATTAAAGAGAATTACTAAGGTGAGTAATT
The DNA here is from genome assembly GCA_004320025.1 of Laticauda laticaudata. Taxonomy (NCBI): domain Eukaryota; kingdom Metazoa; phylum Chordata; class Lepidosauria; order Squamata; family Elapidae; genus Laticauda; species Laticauda laticaudata. The sequence goes on from BHFT01027409.1 coordinate 21,152, forward strand.
GTTTAATTACTCTTTAATTGTTTATAAAAATATTTGGAATCGCCCAAAACTATTTTAGTGCTGATTGTAATTCAGAAGTTTTAGATGTGCCACTAATGTGATATCTAAACTTTGTAAATTTTATTTTATTTTGATAAAATAATGGTTAGCTTGTTAATATATTATAACTATATTGTAATATATTGTAATAATATCATATAATAAATTATGTACCAAAATTTTGGAATTTATTAATATGAAGAATAATATGTTTACTGAGTATGGGGCCAACCCATGCTTACAACCTAGAACTGACATCATTGGTTCTCTGCTCATATACCCTCACTCCATCAATGTAATTAAAAGACTGATTAATATCATTCTACTTATTCTAGATTTAATGTGGTATTTAAAAACTGTGCCATTTTCTATTGTATTTTTTTTCTATCTTATATTCCCCCCCCTCTTTCTTCCTGTGTACTATTTTTCCTGTGTACTATTTCCTATTTTTAAAGAGAAAAAACAGTAAGAAAATCAAAGTGAACCTTGCACATCATTCCCAACATTTTGGAAAGATGTGGAAATTTTGGGAGAAGATACTTGCTTTTACCATTTGGTTTTCCACATAATCTCCCAGTATCTCATTCTTAGCAGTTGAATTAAACTGTTTTGTGAGATATTATAGCTAGTTGATTTACTTAAAGCCTGAGTTTTTTTAAAGGGAAGATAAGGAAGTTAATCTTTCCACCCTCGGCCTCTAACAGTTGGTTTCGTCACACTTGGGAAGGGTCATCGTGATCCTTTACCTACGCTTCTCTTGGAGCAAACATTATTAACCTATGTAAATATTCCTCATGACAGGAATTCCTCCTCATTCTCACTGATAACTTCATCAATAAACAATAAGGTTACATACTTAATAAAATTTTAAAAGAGTTTGAAGCTCTGCCATCAATTTCTAACCTCCAAGGTTCCACTACATCATCTACATCTTATGTCATCACATCTTCTGCTATGCCAACAAGTACATGAATATTTGAGAATCTGGGGGAGCTTACTTTTAAGCCCGTTATCTCCACCCTTCTTCCAGGGGTGGGATCCTACTGGCATAACAACCAATTCGGTGAGTGCGCGCTTTGCACACTATTTACAAATTATCAGCTCCGGCAAGCATTCACCTTCTCCTGCTGACGAGTGGCACTCAGCTATACCGCACAAAGCAGCTGAGGAGGAAATAAAGCATAGGCTAGAGCCCGGGCAGATGAGTGGGCCAAACAGAAGACCAGAAAATTGTCACAGCAAACTGGTTTGGTGTCAGCTGCTCTTCAGAGCTACCCGTTCTATAGACCAGTAATGAAGGCAATGAATTTCAGAAGGATTAGGGTTATGGTTAGAAACTAGGACTAAACAATTCTCTCTGAGAGATTTCCAAGGATTGTTTAGTTCTTCTTTAAAGATGTCTTCCTTCTACTCAATTTAGGGAAAACAAAAAACTGAAAAAAACCTATCAAAACATTTGCCCATACTGAAACAAAAGGGATAGCTGTATAGTTTTGCAAGTGGTTTTAATGAAGACATTCCTAATGAAAGAAGCCAAATTTTTTGCGACAAAACATTCATTGAAAAAAGGAAATAGGGGGAAAAAACGGACTGTCAACAATAAAACAGAGACATAATTCCAAACAAAATCAATAAGCCCAGCTAAACTAGACATTTCTTATGAGCTTGAATAAGTAATTTCAAACTACGATGCTGGGTTTCTTGCAACACTATAAGGCTAAAAAGCCGGATAAATCATGAAACTTAGCAAAAGTGACTTGCAAAAGGATATTCAGTAGTTTATATTTTCAAATTGGAATCTTTCCACTAGAAGCCTAACACAATATCTTATCACACATTATCTCTTGGAGCTTATCTTTTTCTTCTAAAAGTAGCTTCCTTACCAGCTTGAACTGGAAATACTGAAAGACATTGGAGGCATTGGATCCATTCCATTTTAGAGCAATGTCTCAAAACAGAAAGTTATTGTTCTGATTGGATGGCAGTTCTTTAGTTCGTTCTTGGCTGCTAATTATCTACTTTAGCAGAAATATTAAACTTTTCTTGCAATGCTTGCAGCTGTTCTATCACTCCAACTATCTCATCCTTGGAGGTGGGGGGTTTCCCAATCTTTGAAATTAATCTGCAACGTCACTCCCTTTCTTGCCAAACATATTTAAAGTGACTCAGGAATTCTCATCAGTAGCTATCACCTCAGTCATGGGGAAAGCACTATTTAATCATAGGATAAATCATGTCTTCAAAAATAAGAGCACACTCCCCTACTATTGCATAAAAGGGGACAGAGGGCAAATGTGATCGATTTTGAATTTGTTCTCTGCTGCTGCTGCTGCAAAAGGCCGAACAATCAAAGGTATGTTTCTACTTCAGAAGAGCTTGCAAATGCATGCAGTCTAATTCTACAGTCAACAGTTGCTGTATCATGTCTGCCAAAGCCAGCCATGAATTCAACTGGATTCCCCTAAATGCAATTTCATCATCATACCATCTCCTAACATCTCCACTCTTATGTTCAGAAATGAAATGTATTTTTCTACCTTTTTATGTACTCATACAGAACAATACAAAAAGTATTGTAGAAGGTTAGCACCCACCCCTCTCCTAGAAGAATGAAATATTGTAGGAAATATTTTTAAAAAGGCAAAATATTATACCTCCCTGGATGAGAAAAGGACATTCATACTCTTAGAAAGCAGCCCCCAGTTTTGTTACTAGCCTCAGAAAGACTGAGCTATCTTATCTACAAGACTCAGTTCCAGGATGATGGGATTATCCTTCAAGGTAAAGCCATTCAGCCACAATAAGAAATTGCCCTTCATTGCATCACCCAGCAAGATTCAACCAAGCCTGGGACACAAACAGCCTGCCCTACAAGGTTAGTGGACAAGCAAGAGGATATAATATGATGTAAAGCTTTTCAATACCACAGACAATACTGCTACCCTTCAAAAAGATCTTGATTATGTATCAGAATGGTCAAACAAATGGCAACTTCAAATCTCAACAAATAATGCTCTGTCCTAACATATTGGCAAAAAAAATCAAACTAAAAATACAAGCCTGAATAGTCAAGACCTTGTTTGATGATCCAAGCTCTGCTAAGCAGGGGTCCCAACCACCAGGCCCAGCACCGGGTAGCGGTTCCGTGGATCATTTGTACCGCGGCCGCAAAGAATGAATAATCGTGATTAAAATATATATTAAAAATATGTTTTAGTAAAGAAATTAGCTAGAGGAGAAGCCTTAACTATTGGGGAAGAATTTTGATTTTGCCGCGTCCCTTTGAAAAAGTGTTTCTGCGTGAAACTGGTCCCTGCGTACAAAAAAGGTTGGGCCGACCACTGCTGTAAAGGCACCTTGGATACTCATCATCTAATGAATCTCAGTGCATGGAGCCCACTGTAACTACAGTAGACCAAAAAGGGCAGTAAGCAGTTGTTAACCTAATCTACATAGCTACTTTTCTCTGAGTAATATGCACGCTACTACAGTAAACTAGCAGCCATCCACACAAAACCCATTTACCACATTACCATCGAATACAGACAACTCCAGCTCTGGAACCCACCATCTACATATCCTGATATTAGCCACAGTTGAGAAAGTACAGAAAGAAATATTTCACCAAGCAGCCTTCCTCCTCTATTCATATGTAGATAGAATACCTTATGCCAACCAACTTGAAATTCTAGACCTAGAAATCTAGAACTAGGCCACCGCAGTGCTGATTCTAAATATAGTATATAAAATCATACATTGCAATGTACCGGACCTGTCAATGAATACTTCACTTCAACCATAACAACACAAGAACACACAATAGATACAAACTCAAAGTTAACCGCACCAAACTCGATTGCAGAAAATATGACTTCAGCAACGAAGTGGTCAATATCTGGAATACTATACCTGACTCTGTGGTTTCTTCCCCAAACCCCCAAAACTTTAACCTTAGACTGTCTCTTATTGTCTCTCATCCCTTTCCTAAGAGGTCTTTAGGGGGCGTCCATAAGCGCGCCCATGTGCCTGCCATCCCTGTCCTATTTCTTTTATTTTTCTTATATGTACCCATTTCATTTATTCATAACTTTGTTTTTACTTATACTTATTATCTTTTAAGCGACTGACAAATCAAAATAAATAAAAATAAAATAAGCATTTCTTGCAAGGCCCAAGAGAGGGTATAAATATATCTCACTCTCCACTCCAGAGGTGGTATTCAGCAGGTTCTGATCAGTTCTGGAGAACCGGTAGCAGAAATTTTGAGTAATTTGGAGAACCGGCAAATACCGCCTCTGACTGGCCCCACCCCCATCTGTTCTCTGCCTCCTTCTTTTGTTGTCTGCCCGAAGGGGGAGGGAATTAAGTCACCCCTGAAAAGACGGCCTAGCCATTTTTTCAGGGCTCAAAAAAAAAATAAGACCCAGCCTTATTATATGAGAAACACAGTACATGGAGGGTTTTTTTGGCAAGATTTTTGTAGTCCTTGACTTATAACCATTCATTTAAGACCAGTTACAATGGCATTGAAAAAATTTATGATTGATTTATGATTGAGCCTCATAGTTACAACTGTTGCAGCATCCTCACAGTCACGCGATCAAAATTCCAGGGTTTTGAACCAGCATGTATTTATAATAGTTACTGAGTTCTGGGATCAAGTGATCATTATTTGTGTTCTTCCCAGCCAGCTTCTGACAGCAAAGTCAATGGGGTGGTGGTGGATTCACTTAATGTCCATGTGATTCACTTAACAACTGCAGTAGTTTGCTTAACAACATGGCAAAAAAAGGTCACAAAATTGGTCACCACTCACTTAACTCACAAAATTGGTCACCACTCGCCTTGCTTAGGAATGGAAATTCTAGTCACCAACCTTTTGGACCTCAGGGACCACCAAACTCATAATTTTAAATTCCACGGTCCACGAACCAGTTCTGTGGGTGTGGCCTAATTTGTGGGTGTGGCTTGATGGTCATATGACTGGCTGGGCATGGCTTGTATGTAAATATTATAAATATTTATATAAATATTGATTTTTTTTNAGATTGAGTTGCTCACAGAATCATTCAGTGATCTATCTATCTGCCATCAGCTAGCTCAGTCTGTCACATAAAATTTGTTTGCTATGTGTCTGCACTGAATAATAGAACCTTCAATCCTAAGGGAGATTCGGCTGTGCTTTAAAAGCAGAGCTGAAAATCTAAAGACTAGCTAGAAAGCAAGAAATCCAACCATTTCCTGCTTTATCGATAATCTAAATCTATTGGCACAGCAGAACAGATGATGGTCGGAAAAAGGAAAAATAGCAATTTAGCATGCAAGTTTTCCAGATAAGGAGTGAGTGGGTGGGAAGGGTTCCTGCGGGCCATGTGGGCGACGCAGCCTTGTGTTTCTGCGCAACCTGGGTTAATTGCTTTGGGTGGGTGCTCTGGGGGTGAGATTTTTCTGCAGCCCGCCAAAATTTTCTCCCAGCCCACCAGTGGGCCGTAGCCCACCGGTTGGCAACCATTGTTCTAGTCTCAATTGTGGTGGTAAGTTGAGGAACAGCTTGTGCTTCCTCTGGCTTCTTCCTAAGGCAGAGTGAGAGCAACAGGTCCAAGATCAGCCAAATCTGGCTCGGTGTCTAAGACAGAAATACAACTCATGGTCTCCTGGTTTCTAGCTTGGTCACTACATCAAACTGATTCTACGTCATTAATAGTAATAATTTTGGATAAAAGTTCAATTTCAATTATATGCAAATTGCTAGTACAATATAGCAAAACAAAAATGAAAGGTATTTTTTGAATAATCAGGAAGGGCTGTGCACTGATGAAAGGTTGGGGTGTTTTGTTTTGTTTTTGCATAGGGTCATCCTGTTTATCGACATGCTCATGAAAGCACAGTCTCTCCAATAAGTCCCTTTCAGATAACACTGGAAATGGCCAAGACCAGAGAGCTAATCTAGAGGACTCCAAAATATTTTGATAAATTTTCCACAATGTAATTGCCAATTCATGCAAAAAGAAAAAAGGACTGGAAATTTATACTTGCGAGTTTCTGTTACCATGACCAATCTTTATAAAAATAATTTTCAGCCTAGTTGAACTCTTCGTGGTCTGGTCTTCCTCCTAGGGTTGACAACAATCATGCAAGTCTGAATGTGCTTTCCCCTTCTCTTTCTTTTAGATTCAAGTGAAGAGAATAACAGAGTTGGAAGAGACCCTGGAGGTCTTCTAGTCTAACCCGCTGCTTAGGCAGAAAACCCCATGTACCATTTCAGATAAATGGTTGTCCAGTCTCATTTTAAAAATGTCATTCCACGTTTTAATTGTTTGAACTATCAGAAAATTTCTCTTTAGTTCTAGGTAGCTTCTCTCTTTGATCAGTATCCATCGATTGCTTTCTGTCCTACCTTCAAGTGCTTTGTAGGGTAGGTTGATCCCTTCCTTTTTCTCACAGCCCGAGATACTGGAACAAATCATGTTGCCCCGAGTCAGTGGCGGGATTCAAAAATTTTTACTATCGGTTCTGTGGGTGTGGCTTGGTGGGTGTGGCCATGTGACTGGGTGGGTGTGGCTTTTTTTGCAGCCCCCACCCATTTTTGGGAGCTTCCCAACCACATAGGAGCCTCTGGTGGAGGGGATCCCTTAGGCTCCCCTAAGACTCCTCTGGGGCTCTGAAAGAAAAGGAACAGAGCATAGGTGGGGCACTGCAGCACCTCTCCAACCTCCGTTTTGGGAGCTTCCTAGCCTCAGAGAAGCCTCAGGAGGGGCGTTTTTGCTCCCCTAAGGTTCCTCTGGGGCTCAGGAAGGCAAAAAATGGTGGGGCTGAGCTCCTCCCTCCATATTTTGCCTTCCTGAGCCTCAGCAAGGGGAATCCTGGCACAGCTGATCATATCTACAGCTGATTAAAAAGAAAGAAATACCTTAGGCGAATGTCAGGCAGGCGGGTGGGGTGAGCGAGCATCGGGCGGGAGGCATGGCCAGCCAGAACTTACTACAGGTTCGGCGACCCACGCCAAATTCTTGCTACCGGTTCGCCCAATCCAGTGCGAACCAGCTGAATACCACCACTGCCCCTAGTCCTTCTTCTCATTAAACTAGACATATCCAATTCCTGCAACTTTTTTTCAATTTTAGCTTCCAGTCCCCTAGCCATCTTAGTTGCGCTTCTCTGTACTTTTTCTAGAGTCTCAACATCTTTTTTTTACATCGTGGTGACCAAAGCTGTGTGCAGTAGTGGGGTGTCAAATTCACGGAATCGTGGTGGTCGCGTCATGTGACGTATCATGACTTTTTTCCTCTTTTCTAAACCAGGTGGGGGCGCGGCCAGCCTGTGACGCATCCGGCCCATGGGCCAAGTTTGACAGCCCCGCGAGGGTGCTTATTTGAAAGCTATGTATTTCAAATGGGGGCCGAAGCAGTGTTTCCCTATTTGTTGCCTTGGGAACAGATCTTCCCTCTCTCCACCAAAGTCAATCTCTTTACTCTCTACAGGTGACATGATTCCCTGAATAAAGAAACAGGATCAAATACACGAGCAGAATCTATTTCATTTCCGCCATAACATTTTGGGAAGTATTTGAGTGAACTGGTCTGTTCAAGCAGCAGTTCGGTGGGTTTGAATGTAGAAATAAACAGAGTGCCTTTGTTGTTTCCAGGATTTATAACACTGTTAAGACTATAAGGCACCTCCAGTGCTTTTTTGGCACCGTATCTTTCAATTATTGGCTTTTCCATTTTGAGCACTAAAGTTTCTTGGACATCTTCTGCTTCTCCACATCTGAAGAAAACTTTCCTTTCCTTTGGAAGCAGCTGCAGCAGCAGCAACCACGGAGAACATGCCAGGACTGAGCAAACGCCTCAGCCAGGAAAGTACTTCCACACCACCAGGCCATTTCAAGGACAGGGGTTGCAACTTGGTGCCAGGCTTGGCCAAGAATCGCCTCTGGTTCCATGCAGTTTGCGGTCAGATGCCCCTTGAAGAAGTGGGGAGCCCCAAGTCAAGAGCAAAAAGAAAACTAGCTAATTTTGTGGAGGCAATCGAGCCTTCGGCTGCTCACGGCAGCCACTTCTCCGGACTGGGAAGGATCGGCTGGAAGCCTCAATTTCCTGCGCCAAACGCCGAGGAAATGGGGGCGGCGCTGGCTGGCTGGCTTCCCTTCTCGGCGCTGCATCCAGCTGGGTGTGAGTGTGTGAGCCTCGGACTCCGCTCCAGCGGGAGATCCCCTCCCGGGCGGGCGGTGCTTCCCTGATTTCTCCCGCTTTTCTCCCCTCCTCCTCTCGCTTCCCCTCGCGTGGAAGGCGCTATAAATGCTGGGGCCGCCTGAGCGGGAAGCGACGACGGGGCACCCCAGTCTCACTGGAAGAGCGCTGGCTGGAAAGCGCCCGCTAACATGTGGTTCCTCCTGGTGGCGATGGGCAGCCTGCGAGCGGGGCTGGCGTCGCCCGTCCCGTCTCCGGCGCCGATCCCTTTGGGCGCGCAGTGCCTGGGCTCCGCCTGCTTCGGTTTGTTCGGCGCCGCCGGGAGTTTCGCCGAGGCGGGCGGCGTGTGCGAGGAAGGCGGCGGGCACCTCATGACGGTCCGCTCCACGGTGGCGGCGGAGGCCATAGCGCTGCTCTTGCTGCGCGACCTGCCCGGCAGCGCCTGGCTAGGTTTGCGCCTGCCCGAGAACCGCTGCGTCGAGCCGGCGAGACGCCTGCGGGGATTTCAGTGGGTGACCGGCGACGAAGGGACGGACTTCGACGCTTGGGAGAGCCAGGGGTCCGACCCAAAAGGGCCCACCTGCGGCCCCACGTGCGTGGCGGTGACTGCCCAACTGAAGTGGCAGGAGCGCGCCTGCAACGCCTCCGCCGAAGCCGCCCTCTGCGAGTACAACTACCCGAACGGGACCTGCGGGCCCTTGACGGACGCCTTCGCGGTCACTTACCTCACGCCCTTCGGCGCCCGGGAGAGCGACCTGGTGGCCTCTCCGCCGGGCACGACGGCGGAGCTGGCGAGCTTGGGCGCCCTTCTGGAGTGTCGCGCTCAGGGCAGCAACGGGACTTTCGAGTGGGCTCCGGCCGCGCCCGGCGCCTGGGATTGCCGGCTGCAAAATGGGGGCTGTGCCGACCGGTGTCATTTGGACGAGCAAGGGAGACCCTACTGCGCTTGCCTGGAAGGCCAGAGGTTGCTGGAGGACCAACGGAGCTGCTGGTACCCCTGTGCCAGTTTAGGATGCCAGCAGCATTGTGAGCCTCAGGGTGACTCTGGAGTCTGCATGTGCTTTGAGGGGTATAAGCTGGATTCCGATGGCAAGAGCTGCTTGGACATCGATGACTGTCAGGTCACACCAGGGCTTTGTGAACAGGAGTGCATAAACACCCAGGGCGCATTTGAGTGCCGCTGCTGGCAAGGCTACAGTCTGGAGAAAGGCAAGTGCCTTCCGGACAAATGGGCGTGCTTTGATTTAACGTGTGAACATGAGTGCAACCTTGTGAATGGAGAGTATCAATGCACATGTTTTGAGGGATACACTCCAGACCCCAAAAGTCCTCATAAGTGTCTCCTAGTCTGTGACCAGGCTGAATGCCCTGCACAGTGTGACCCACACACTCTAGATCTATGCTATTGTCCGGAAAACTTTATCTTGGATGTGAAAATAGATGGGATGAAAGTATGCGTGGACATCAATGAGTGTGAGTCTAAATTCTGCGGTTCCCTGAAGTGCATAAATACACCTGGCAGTTACAGCTGCATCTGTCCCGATGGACGTATTCAAGAAGCCAACAACTTCTGTGAGCAGCCATCAGAAGAACCAGAGGAGTTTTCAGGTCAAACTGAAATTTATCCCAAATCACCTGTTCCACCTTCCTTTGCCCCACCAAAGGATGGCAGGAGTCGAGGGACATTGGTTGCAATCATTGTTAGCGTCAGCCTGACGGTTGTGATGTTGGTAGTTATTATCTGCTACCTGGTGAAGAAACGCTATGCTGCACAAAGCATATCGGACTACAAATCTCAGCAGCCTCAAAGTGGCGTGGCACTTCAGCATGTTAGTCCAACGTATGACTCTTCCAGACAGAAAATATAGGAAACATTCATTTTGGAAGGAGAAAAGAGACAGTAATTTTAAAAACTGCAAAGAATTGCTTATGAATTTGTGTGTGAGGGGGGGGGAGTCCTATGCAGATGCTGTTTAATTCATAACTGCCTGCATGAACTCTGAAGTAATATTTTTCTTTCATTTCCTGAGAGTTAATTGTCATGCCATGAGAGCATTGTTAGTATTTGACACTGACTTATAATGTGAATCCCATGTGTGCACAGAAATGGAGTTTGGGATGCATTTATGTAGGACTTCAGTTCTACGACTACTTTTTTCCAAATGTAACATGATTGGTCTGTTCTTTGTTGTATAGATGTAATGCTGCCTGTGTTGAAGATCAAGATCAAATGAACTGGGAGGGATATTAAACTTCTACAAGTATTTTGTCTGGAAGCTTCCACTGTTATATATATATTTCTAATTCACAACTTTCACCTTGTTAACATTTTGTTAACAAAATTAACAAGATTTAACATTAACAAGATTTTGGCTTGGGAGAATTTAGCTTTTCATTCGGCATTCAGTTCGTAATACAAACTTTCTGTGTTCTCAAAGTAGTTTTGAGTACTTGCTGCTATAAGCACAACTACTTTATTGCAATGTTGTTCCTTTTTTCCATGTGTGACTTTCCTTTGTCTTCATCTCATTTTCAGCTTATTCTATTTGTTTCACAGTGGATTTCTCGTAATTGAAAAATACGACATACCAGTTTGCACTTTGGACACTTTTGTTTAACTGGATTAAATTCCTTTCTTTCATGTTTTGTTTTAATATAAAATGTTTACCAGTTTTAAAGGAAGCCTTTCAGATTTTCAGTACTGTATTGGAAAGAGGTAGAGAATGACATTTTAATGCCTCCATTTGAGAGACTTTCATTTTTATTTAAGACAATAAGCATGATGAAAAGGACTTTAAATACTGTCAAGCGAATTTTATCTAATCAGCCCAGAAACTAAATCCAGCTAAATCCAGCCCTTTGCATTGATTTCAGGTGCAAAGTGTAACCAGAGGCTAAAAGTGAAAAGTAATATCTGGGGAGTTTTGTCATAATTGATAATAATTATGAAATAATTCTTTCAGAGATGCGATTTCACCACTGAAGTATCTTATTGGGAGTTTGCAAAAAATGTTACAGGCATTTGTTGAATACTATAGCCATGTCTTCCTGAAGGAATTTTATAACTTCTAGTGTCACCCAACCTTTAGTGAAGCAATATAAAGTTTATTCTTATTACGGTGTTATCAGCAGAGAAACAACTGGATGAAAATGTAAGGGGCTATGAATCATTAGTAAGGAAATATTATTGTGGCTATTAATTGGTTAATACAGTTCCAATGTGGTATTTTTAACACTTAAAATGTGGCTCTTTTAATAAATGGAAGTGAATGATATAGTTTATAAGTGAATGTTTTATGTATGTATATATTTATAGAAAATATGCTATAAAGTTATTTTTCCATCTTATGTAAATTAAAAAGTCCATCCTATAAAATTTGCAACATGATCTCTTTCATGTACTAAATATATGTTGGGTTTCAAGCATCTCCTTATTTTGTCTGGATTTCCAGATTTTTATGGTAGATTTACTGAACCTCAAGGATAAAGTTGCAAGTATGAAATAAAGCTATATTAGCTTCATGCCTATCCTTCATTCAAGTAATATTAAACTTATTTGAAAAAAATACAATTTACACATGTACTATGTATTGTGCACCTGTTTCTGTTAAAATTAAATAAACATTACAAGGTTGCACAAGAGAACAGAATGATCAACAAAGATAACTTAGAACTAAAATTAACTGCTGGATTAATTTTAATCAGTTCAGTAATGAAGATCATTTATGGCTAGATATTTGTGAAGTGAGCATACTTACTAAGTTTTTTGTTATTTCAAGAAATGCATATATGTTATCAGGAAACTCCATATTACAGTGACATTCTGACCATAAATAAAGTGTGAAATTTTTTTTATAAATAAAGCATAATATCAATGTAACAGCGGGTGTAATATAACAGGTATGGATTTTAAAAAAAATTTAAAATTAAAACAATGAAGAAACTATTAACATTAGCATTTAAATGACTATAGGTAGTATATAGCAAAGTCATAGCTATAAAAAAATATAAATTTAGAACTTGGGTACAGTAATCCTAAACTAATTTAAGAATAGGCAAGATATTTACAGAATTAATAATAGATTGGTAAACCTAAAATGGTGATCGTTACCTTATAATAGAAATTTGATTAGTCCCTAGTTTAACTAAGTTGCATAACTACTTAACTAACATTCAAAACCTTTGCATGTTCCTTGGTTTAAATGCCACCTTGCACATCTCCTTCAGCTAGTTTATACTATATGTAGCTGATGATCCTGAAAGGTCAATATAATTATGAGAGTGTATTTATAGTATTATGCTTATGGAATTCTATTTAATCTACTTTTGTTTTTCAAACTTTTCTAAGTGAATATGTGATCCTTGATTTCTTAAACTATAAATCTGTCTAATTAAAATGATACATGTCTTAGAAATTGATAGTAATAAATATTAAATTGATCTATTAATAGAGGCTACGCACTAATGAATTACAAACTGGGCATTAACCTGTTTATGTACAAATTATTCTCAAATCATTTGAATTTACTGTTATGTAAGCTTTCTGTGTTCCAATAACTGAGAGATGGATCAGAGAGAATTAATGATTACATTCATTTCTTGCTCCTTTCCCCTTCTAGGGGGAAAAGCAGAAAAAGACAAGATTCATATTAAGGCTTGCAAATCTGCTGCTGATATCAGAACATGCTGGGAAAGAGGGACTCGTTTCGAGTTGGTCCTGAAATGAATACAAATCTGAAACAAAACAAAAATGAAGACAACACAGAAAATTATAATGTATAGTAAAGGTGAAGAATGTTCAGAGAACAAGCATACAGAGTCTATTTTAAAAAAACATGCTAATGACCCATTTCAATACTCTGAATCCATTATATCAAATTCAGTAAGTCTTACTTTCAAGAAAATAAGCCAACACTGCAGCACTGGCTTGCTTCACATAATAAAACACAGATAATGGTGAAGGACCCAACAGTATGCCTTGCATACAAATAATGCTCAACTTACAACTGTAATGGAGCTTGCCCATTTTGGTCATAAGTCATGATTGTCGTAAAATCAACCTATTTTATGACCTTTTTGTGGTGGTCATTAAGCAAGTGCAATAGTTGGAAAGCAATGGCCACACAGTTTAAATGAACACCACAGTCATTAAGTGAACCAATTGTTCATTATGAGCCATTTTGCCAAAAACTGGAAGTATATGCTGGTTTTGACAAAAACTTTATCAAATGCAGTTACATGTATACATCCATGATAACATACAGCCATGAATGCAGCCAGGTTGCTGAAAGCCTAGATAGAATGTGACCATGTGACGGGGGGGTGGGGGGAAGTCTCGGCCATTTTAACTTCAGAACCAGATCATAAGTCTGTCGCAACTTCTGATTGTAGCTAAGTGGTCACAAGTTAGGGACTATCTGTACACACAAGTGGTCTCTGAAAATTATCTTCATCATTATAATGCAGGTTAATAGGTATGGGTTTTAAAAATAACAGTAGATAAATTATAGATAATTTTTAAATGTTTAAATTTACTGCACAGAAAATAGAATAATACAATGTGTAACTTTGGAAATTTAATAAATGCTGAAAACTATTAGTTGTTAATTAAGAAATGGACCATATTTACATTAAAGTACTTTTTTTCCTGGATAAACTATATCTTAAGCAGAGTAGAAGGTTATATGGATATTTATTTGAGGTTAGCAGTAAAGACGTCTGTATTTCCATGCAGAAAGATTATTACAAAATGCTGTTTCATATTTGATAAACTTTCTCTTTGATTAACTTTCTCTTTCATATTATGTACCTTAAATGAGATACCATCAAAAGTATTTCCTTTGACATAATTGAAATATTTGGATTTATTCTGATGTATTGTACCTATTTTTATAATGGGGTTGTGTTTTATATTTGTGCTTTTTCTACAGCAAATTTATCAGATTAACCAACTGTAATAGTTATAGTGGTTCTTAATTTATCTGAATTCACAACAGGAGGATGAGTTAAGGACAATTTCTTTTTATGCACTTTCTCCTTCAAATCCTTGCTTGATGTATCTTTCAAACATGTCTGTGAGTTTAACTGTGGTGGGGCATGTCCATGTGTATGGAGGGTGTATCAATAAAGATTTAAAAAATCCAATTCAGTAATATATAAGTCATTTTTAAAATTAATGAGGGAAACGTACAATGGTTTAATGGTCTGATCAGAGATAGCCTCTGTATAGTTTAGTTTTGAGCATTATTACTCACTGTTTTGCACAAAGAAAAGAAATATTCTGTTTAAAAAACCTTACATGGAAAATGACTTTAGAGTTCCAGTGGTGAGGTCACAGCGGAGCGGAGCAGGAGAGCATCTCTGCAATCCTGTATCCAAATTTTCATGCTTGGAAGCTTCCAGGCATCATGAAGCTTGGAGAGACAGAGTACCGCAGAAGAAAAGATTGAGACTCTGTGAATAAAAACTCAAAATTTCTACAATTTGGATTGATTACTGGTAGAGAAGAAAAGACATTAGGGAGAACAATTGGAACTTTAATGGAGAACTATATTGAACAGAGAGTGGAACCATTTTGATAGAAAGCTGTGACTGCAATTTGAGAGTGAAAGTGATTAAGTAGTTAAAGAAGACCGGGGAAACAGGAAATGAGGAAAATAATGTGATGGTGTGCAGAAGAGAGGGAAAAGAAGAAGAAAGAAGACAGCTGAATAATTTCTAAGTATTAAATTCAAAAGTGTATACTGAAAAAAAATATCTAAAGCAATATATATAGAGAGAGAGAGCTGATTGCTTGCAAGAAAAATTGATTTATGTATGCTACTTTATAGATTGCTACATTCTTTATAACTGTTATACCTTATATATTCTTTATATTTTTCCACAATTTGATACCTTGGATAACTAATTAATCAATTGATGTACAACTAATTAATGGCTATATATTGATTCATGGACTTAATTGAACTATAAGAAAGTTATAAGATATAGAATATAAGAAAAGAAAACAAACACATATTTATATTTATTGAATTATATGTTTACTATATAAGCTATTATATTTAGAACTACACTTAATTTATTAAAAGGATTAAATAAGATTAGAAAATTAAGAGGGTTACAGACTATCATAGATTATAAACAATAA
>BHFT01027410.1:0-24939 GCA_004320025.1 Laticauda laticaudata
ACAAGGAGAGATTCAACCTGGAAATAAGGAGGAATTTTCTGGCCATGAGAACTATCAACCCATGGAACAGAAGTTGTGGGAGTGCCATCACTTAAGACTTTCAAGAAGAGATTGGAATGCCTTTTGTCAGAAATGTAGTGTAGAGTCCCCCACTTGGGCGGGGGTGTTGGACTAGATGACCTCCAAGGTCCCTTCCAACTCTCAATCCGTTGTGGCTGCTCCAACACTGAAGGTTTCGAAGAAGAGATGGGACAACCATTTATCTGAAATGGTACTATAGACTCTCTTGCTTGAGCAGGGGGTGGACTAGAAGACCTCTGAGGTCCCTTCCGATCCTCTTATTTTACACTTCATGTTTTTGCAGGCAGCACAGCTCTGCACCTGGCCACCATCGCTTGCCAGCCCCAGTGTGTGAAAGTCCTCCTCCAGGTAAAACACTTCTCTTTCTCCTTTGGGAACCCATGTCAAGCCCGTTCGCAGCGCCCTATAGCAAAGGGCACCTCTGAGCATGTGCAGTGACATTTTATCTCGGTGGGTTGTAGAAGCTTAGCCTGAGGGGGAGGGTGTGGTTGTTTCTGCCTTTGGAGAATTGTTGTGTGGCTCTGCCCTGTTCCTAAAAATCTCCCTTCCATTGAGAGGGGCTCTGAGGGGTCTTTGTTGGTCTCTGAGCTTGTTTGTGGAGGAGGAGGAGGAGAGGAAGAGGAGGAAGAAGAGGAAGAGGAAGAGGAAGAAGAGGAGGAGAAGGAAGCAGAGGAGGAAGAGGAAGAAGAGGAGGAAGAGGAAGAAGAAGAGGGAGAGGAAGAAGAAGAGGAGAAAGAAGAAGAAGAGGAAGAAGAAGAGGAAGAAGAGGAGAGGAAGGAAGAGGAGGAAGAGAAAGAAGAAGAAGCGAGAAAGGAGAAGAAGAAGAGGAGGAGAAAGAAGAGGAAAAGAAGAAGAGCAGGGAGGAGGAAGAAGAAGAGAGGAGGAGGAAGAGAAGAAGAGGAGGAGGAAAGGGGAGGGGGAGGAGGAGGAGAAGAGAAGAAGAAGAGGAGAAGAAGAAGGAGAAGGAGAAGAGAAGAGGAAGAGGAAGAAGAAGAGGGAGAGGAAGACGAAGGGAGAAAGAAAAGAAGAGGAAGAAGAAGAAGGAAGAGAGGAGGAGGGCAAGAAGAGGAGGAAGAGAAGAAGATAGAAGAGGAAAAGGAAGAAGAAGAAGAGGAGGAAGAGAAGAGGAAGAAGAAGAGGAAAAGGAGGAGGAGAAGAAGAGGAGGAGGAGAAGAGGAAGAAGAGGAGGAGGGAAGGGGAGGGGGAGGAGGAGGAGAAGAAGAAGAAGAAGAGGAGAAGAAGAAGAAGAAGGAGAGGAGAAGAGGAAGAGGAAGAGGAAGAAGTAGAAGAGACAACTTTGGGGTCCTTGGTGGTGTCTGAGCTGGTTGTTTTCTTGTAGACTTTTCATTACCCCAATTAGGTGTACTAGCTATAAGGAGTGGAGAGATGGGAAGGAGGAGAGGGAGGAGAGGAGGAGGTAGGAGGAGGAAGAGATGACAACTGTGGGGTCCTGGTGCTCTCTGAGCTTGTTGTTTTCTTTGCAGACCTTTCATTACCTAACAAGGAACATCATAGTGCATGAGCCGGGGTGGTCTCTCAAGAGACAATCCACCATCCGAAAAGGGAACAAAAAAGACCCCAGCAATCTCTCCACCATCAATCCCCACCCAGATGAGCGGAGATTAACCCCAAAATTCACATCTGACCAACAATCAAGTCAACAAAACCCCAATCAAGAAACCGCCAGAGCCCAACCAAAGAATCTCTTAAAACTACCCACACCCACACAGACAGGCAAGAATGGAATGGAATAGAGTAGAGAGAGTAGAGTAATAATGGAATGGAATAGAATAGAATAGAATAATGAATAGAATAGAATAATAATGGAATGGAATGGAATAATAATGGAATAGAATAATAATGGAATAGAATAGAATAGAATAGAATAATAATGGAATAGAATAATAATGGAATAGAATAGAATAGAATAAAATAAAGTAATAATGGAATAGAATAGAATAGAATAGAATAGAATAACAGAATTGGAAGGGACCTTGGAGGTCCTCTAGTCCAACCCCCTGCTTAGGCAGGAAACCCTACGCCACTTCAGACAAAGGGTTACCCTTTCTTCACCAAGTCACCAGAATATAAGCTGACAGCAAATGGCACTCCTTACTAACCCTGATGATGTTCCCTAGTTGGGTAAGGTCTCAAAATGGGATCACATGACCCCGGGAAACACTGCAACCGTCATAAGTATGAAACCACTTGGCAAGCATCTGAATGTGGATCAGGCAATCACAAGGATGCCACAAAGGTCATTCAGTGTGAAAAATTCCCCTTGCCGTTAAAACTTTGAGCAGTCACTAAAGGAACCATTGTAAGTCAAGGGCTATCTATAATGGAAATAAAATCCAGGCAGTTTATTTATTAATTTGAATTTATTAGCTTTGTTTGTTTCGGGTCCGGGAGGGGGGTGTCCACAGATGGACCCTCAGAAAGGGCCAGGAGGGGGTAGGCCATCTCCACTTCTCCAAGCAATCCCTGCGGAAAAGCCTGGACAGTTTAGATGAGTGTCAGGTAATTAATTAAAATAATTAACCCTCTTGCTGGGAAAACTCGTCTTCTGGATTCAAGGCATAACTGGAGAACAAGCGATGTCTATCTTGTGGGAATTAACTATTAAATAAACTTGAAAGAAAGATTGCTATTTTTAATTGCACTAAATTCTATAATTGCCGGATACTGAGTCAGCATTAAAAGGGTGAGAATTGTAGAGTACAGAGGAGAGTAGAGGATTTAGAATAAAATGGGATAGAACAGAACAGAATAGGATTTAGAATGGGATGGGATGGGTTGGAAGAGGAGAGGAGAGGAGAGAGAAGAGAATAGGATTCTGAAGAGAATAGAATAGAAATAACAGAATTAGAAAGAGTTGGAAGGGACTTTGGAGGTCTTCTAGTCCAGCCATTTCGGACAAATGATTGTCCAATCTCTTCTTAAACACTTCCAATGTTGGAGCAACCACAACTTTTGAGGGCAAGCTGTTCCACTGGTTAACTGTCAGGAAAGTTCTCCTGAATAGAATAGAAATAAAAATAGAATAGGATTCAGAATAGGATAGAATAGAATAGAATTAGAATAATAGAGAATAGAATTAATAGAAACTGAATGGAATGGAATGGAATAATAGAATAGAATAGAATAGAAAAGATAATGGAAAAGGAATCAGAATGGAATTGGACATAGAATGGAATGGAATAGAACAGAATATTTTTCAGATGAACAGAGATGGAAGGGACCTTGTAGGTCATCTAGTCCAGCCCCCTGCCCAAGCAGGAGACCCTACACCGTTTCTGGCAGATGGCAGTCCAGTTTCTTCTTGAAAGCTTCCAGGGATGAAGCTCCCACAACTTCCGAAGATATAGAACAGAACAGAATTGAATTCATTATTGGCCAAGTGTGATTGTTGTGGGTTTCCATCCCTGGAATTGTGAGTCTCTTATCACTGGAGGTTTTTCAAGAAGAGACTGCACAACCATTTGTCCCGGATGGTACAAGATCTCCTGCCTTCAGCACAGTGGGGTTGGACTAGATGACCTCCCAGGTCCCCTCCCAAATCTTATTCTTCGGTCTTCTGTCCTTTTTGCAATTTTTCTATTCCCAAAGACAAGCCTCTCCCCTTTTTCTTTCCACCCCCCCCCCCCCCGGGCCATAAACAAACCCAGAAANCCCCCCCCCCGCCCGGGCCATAAACAAACCCAGAAACGAGCCGATCTGCCTGGGCAGCGGCTGAGGTGTGGGGCCCGGCCCAAGTCCCGCTGCTTCCCCGGAGCCTGGTTTTGCAAGAGTCCCCAGGGGCAGTTTCAGCCCGGCAGCGGTGGCCCCAGCAGCCGGGAGCCAGGCGGTTGAGCGCACAAGGTTGCGTTCAGGCTCGCCCCGCTGGCCTGCGAGGCCGCATTCCTGAACCGACAGAGCTATCCGGGCCTCGTAAAAAAAAATAAATAAATAAATAAAAAATGCCACCCGTTTCCTCCCAGGGAGCCCCATGTGCCAAGCAGGGGTTGGGTGCAGGGAGCATGTCTCAGCATAGGTCAGCTCCCGCATTTCTCCCGCATTTCTAATCTTTTTTTAATTTTAAATTTTTGTTTTCCTTCGCTCCTTCACGTGTCTGGCAAGATTAGGCTCAGAGACGACTTGCTCAGCAGCTCTGGTGGCCTAGAGAGGCAGAGAGCTGAGTTCGATCCTATGTCGAGGCTCAGGTTTGGCATAGACTCTCCTGCTCGAACAAGGGTTTGGACTAGATGACCTCCAAAGGTCCCTTCCAACTCTGCTATTCTATGATTGCAGTTTGGGGGGAGGGGTTTCCGGTTTGCCTTAACTTGGGTGAAGAGAGCTGGTTTCCCAAAGCACCCAGAAGGCAGGACAAGAAGCAACGGAAGGAAACTTGCCCGGGAGAGAAGCAGCCTGGAATTGAGGAGCGACGTCCTCACAGTGAGGACAATTAGCCAGGGGAACTGCTTGCCACCAGAGGTTGTGGGTGCTGCTCCATTGCTGGAGGCTTTTAAGAGGAGAATGGACAGTCACTTGTCTAAAATGGTTTAGGGTCTCCTGCTTGAGCACGAGGCTGGACTAGATGACCTCCGAGGTCCCAGTTGGTGGGATTCAAATTTTTTTACCACCGGTTCTGTGGCCATGGCTTGATGGACGTAGCTTGGCTTGGTGGACGTAGCAAGGGAAGGATATACTGCAAAATCCCCCTTCCCTCCCCACCCCACTAACCTGCTTAACCTTGCTTCAGCTCCGTTCTCCCGGGCAGGGCAACCAAAGAGAACCCAGCACAATCAGCTGCGTGTTGTGCTTAAGGTGGGCCATGGTGTTCTTGGGACGTGCGCTTGCGTGGCGTGCAGCCAGGAGAGGCTACAAATGCAGGAAGAAATCACACTCCTTCCCTACTCACCCACCCACTAACCTGCTGTTCCAGCTCCGTCATCTGGCGGGCAACCCAAGGAAAGCCAGCAGAATCAACTGCGGACTCAGTTGGCGAACCGAAGTAGGAATATAGATGTGGAAGGTTAAGGCGGAGAAAAAACGCGGCCTGCATCAAGAGTCATGAGTCTGTCGTGTGCAAGCTGGCATCTGTATTGGCGCTGGACTTGTAAGTCAGGGGAAAGATAGACTGCAAAATCCCCCTTCCCTCCCCACCCCACTGACCTGCTTTCCAGCTCTGTTCTCCTGGGCAGGGCAACCCAAGGAGACCCAGCCAATCAGCTGGAATTCAGGAGGCGGAGAATAGATGGGGGCGGGGCCAGTCAGAGGCGGGATTTGTCAGTTCTCTGAACTACTCAAAATTTCCGCTTCCGGTTCTCCAGAACCAGTCAGAACCGGCTGAACTGATTTGAATTGAATTCTTTATTGTCATTGTATGGACACACACAGTGTACCCATACAATGAAATTCACCTAACACCCGGAGACCAGACCCAACACACACACACACACAACAATCCCCAAACACCTCCCCACCCCACCCCCAGAATTCCCCGTCCCCTAAAAACACACAGGCATCCGCACCACAGACCACGTCATACTGTCCAACGGTTCACTGATGATGGTCCTTAAGTTCGTTGTTAAGTGCAATTATAACTCTGGGATAAAAAACTCTTCAGAAAACGTCTGGTCTGAGTTTTAATTGTTCTACGTCTTCTGCCCGACGGTTGCGAGCAGGACAGGAACATCACCTCTGCTTCCAACTCTCTTAACTTCCACATATCATCTTGGGTATGAGTCTCAGATGCCCGGTGCGAGTTCGCTCCCAAGAACGGTTGCAGGATTTGGGTCTGGCCAGTCTAATGAAAAGAAGGACTGGGGTGGGGTGGGGTGGGGGGGACAGGAGAGCAGCCTTCCAGTATTGGAGGGGCTGCCCCAAAGAAGAGGGGGGTCAAGCTATTTTCCAAAGCACCAGAAGGCAGGACGAGAAGCAACGGATGGAAACTAATCGAGGATAAAAGCAACCGAGAATTCAGGAGGAATATTCTGATCGGGACAACAATGAACCAGTGGGACAGCTTGCCACCAGAAACTGTGGTGCTCCATCACTGGAGCCTTTTAAGAAGGGATTGGACAGCCACTTGTCTGGAATGATACAGTTTTTCCTGCCTGGCTCTGGGGTTGGACTAGAAGGCCACCAAGGTCCCTTCCAGGCTCCGTTAACTTTTACGTATCATCTTGTGTTATGGGTTTAAGATACTGGATGCAGTTTAGCTGCAAGAGAACTGGGTTGCGCAGAGAAGAAAAAAAATCTGTAGGAGATGGGGAGATTGGGATTGGAGGGATGCCTCGTTCAGACAACAAGAAGGCGACATGAATAGCAGTCCTCCAATATTTCCAAGGTCTCTTCCAACTCCGTTTCCCTGTTTTTCCGTGCTTAGAGAAAATCCCCACCTGGAAAAATAGATAAATTATTATTTTTGTCGGGCGTGACTAATTTCGCAACGTTCCCATCCAACTTTGCTGGGTGATTTTAATCGCAGGGGAAAATGTAGTCTTGTATTTCCTGTTATACCGCTGTTAATGTTTTTTATTAAAAGCTATTAGGACACCAGACGTTTGACAGATATTACAATATAACAATAACTGTACTTTTTTTCCCCACAGCATGGAGCAAATGAGGATTGCATGGATGGGGAGAATCGTACACCTCTACATTGGGCTGGTGAGTCCTAAAACACACAAAAAAAGCACAGGTAGTCCTTGACATATGACCATAATTGAGCCCAAAGTTTCTGTTGTTGAGTGAGACATTTGTTCAGTGAATTTTGACCCATTTTACGGCTCTCTTGCCACCATCATGAAGTGAATCACTTCAGGCATTAAGTGAGTAACCCACTTGTTAAATGAATCTGGCTCCCCCCCATGGACTTTGCTTTTCAGATGGTTGCAAAAGGGGACCGCAACTCTCATAAGTACGAATAGGAGTGCTGGAAAAGTTGTAACTGTGAAAAATGGTCATAAGTCCCTTTTTTCAGTGCCATTGTAACTTTGAACAGTCACTAAATGAACTGCTGTAAGTGTCAGGATTCCAGCCGTTACCCCCATTTAAATCATGAGTCTCGAGCCAAACTACCAAAACTCAGGTAAACCTGAGGACACAGATAAACCTACAAGTGGCCTCAATGACTCTTTAAAAGGATGCACAGATGCATGGTGCGCGGCAAGGGGAATCATGCGTGCAGACGCAAGAGGTGTGGAGGCCCCAGCACACATTGCCTTCTGGGTGCTGGTACAAAAGCCTGTGCACATGAGCGCATGTGCAATTATTGGCACAGGAGCTGAAAAAAGGTTTGCACCCCTGATATAGGGTCTCCTGCTGCAGCAGGGGATTGGACTGGAAGACCTCCAAGATCCCTTCCAGCTGTGATGGATTGAATTCTATGCAAAATGCATCCAATTCTCTACCGGGATGTATCCGATGCATGCCAGCGCATTCAATCTTGCAAATTTGCAGATCAGCATTGCACAGTTGCTCTTTTCCGTGTTTTACGACACTTTGTCACCAAGCCACGTTCATTCCTGATTTTGGGGGGGCAATTCCTGTGAATTGACCCAACAATTCTCTAAAAAGGATGCAAATGACCAGCTGTCGGCAAGCAACAGAAATCCTTTCACTCCCCACCATCCAGTCAGAGCTGAAGAAGCTTCTTGAATGAGAAGAGAAACATCTTCAAAAGAAAAAACAAGAAAGTCCAGTGGCCTCCTGAAAAAAACACCTTTGGGACAACCATCACCTGGATGAAGAGAATCTCTGGAGACATCAAAGGATGGACACCCTTTGAAAGATGTGGGAGTAGGAATGGATTTCCAGAGGGAAAAAAATGCAGACTACAGGAATCAGGAGCGCCACTCAGGTGATCTTGGGGATACAGATAAACTTCCAAATGGCCTCAATGGCTCTCTAAAAGGATGCAAATGACCAGCTTTGTCTTCAAGGAATATAAATCCTTCCATTCCCCACCATCCAGCCAGAGCTGAAGAAGCTTCTCGGATGAGAAGCCAAACATCTTCAAACAAAAAAACCAAGAAAGTCCAGTTGCCTCCTGAAAAAGCACCTTTCTCTGGGAAATCCTCAGGAAACTTTTATTTTTTGATTTGTCAGTCGCTTACAAGATGCAGGTATAAGAATAAACATAGTTTTGAATACATGAGATAGATACTTATAAGAAAAATAAAACAAACAATCGGACAGGGACAGTAGGCACATTGGTGCACTTATGCATGCCCCCTACAAACCTCTTAGGAAAGGGGTGAGGTCAATAGTAGACAGTCTAAGGTTAAATTCTGGAGGTTTGGGAAAGAGTCAGGTAGAGGATTCCAGACATTGGACCGCTCTGTTGCTGAAGTCCTATTTCCTGCAATCAGGTTTGGTGCGATTAACCTTGAGTTTGTATCTATTGTTTGCTCTGTGTTGTTATGGCTGAAGCTGAAGTATTCATTGACAGGTGGACATTGCAATGTATGATTTTACATACTATACTTAGATTGGACCGAAGAGGGCATAGTACTAGATTTTCTAGGTCTAGAATTTCAAGTCTGGTGGCATAAGGTTCTGCAACGAGGAGCGGAGAACTCTTCTTGTGAAATATTTCTGGACTTTCTCCACCGTGTTAATATCAGATACATAATGTGGGTTCCAGACTGATGAGCTTGTTCGAGTATTGGTCGAGCAATGTTTTGTATGCTCCAGTTAGTAGTGTGATATTATCAGAGAAAAAGCTACGTAGGATTAGGTTAACAACTCTTAACGTCTTTTTGGCTTTGTAGTTACAGTGGGCTCTAGCACTTAGGTCATTAGAGATGAGTACTCCAAGGTCTTGACAGAGCTTGGATCATCAACAAGGTCTTTTGTTCAGCTTGTATTTTATTTTCTGATTTTTTTTGCCAATATGTAGGACAGAGCATTATTTATTATTGAATTGCCATTTGCTTGACCAATTCTGATACAGAGTCAAGGTCTTTTTGAAGGGTAGCAGTGTTGTCTGCGGTGTTGAATAGCTTTACACTCGTCAGAAGAGAACGCAGTTGCTCTTGATATGATCACAGAGGTCATTGATGTAGAGTATGAAGAGAGTTGGTGGTCCTCAAACCCTTGGGGACAACCACTGTTGACAGGTACAGAATTTGATAGGATGCTCCCAATTTGACCATTTGTTGTCTGTTTGACAGGAAGGCTTCTGTCCAGGTATGCAGGTGTCCAGAGATACATAAAATTTTAGTTTTTAGAGTAGTTGGTCGTGTACCACTGAATCAAAGGCTTTACAGAAGTCTGTGTAGATTGGATCTATTGCTTTGCCCTGATGGAGTTGTGTGGTCCATATGTTTTTGCAGTGTAAGAGTTGCAGATTGCAGGATAGTTTTTTTCCTGAAACCCCAAATTGTTTATTAGAGAAAGTTAGGTTGTTTGCTCTAAGTGGAGGAGGATGGATTGGTTCATAATTGATTCCATGACTTTACAGGTGACGCAGCATGAAGAGATTGGTCTGTAATTTTCAACTAGGCTGGGGTCTCCCTTTTTTGAAGATGGGAATGAACCGTGGCTTGTGACCATAGTTTACTTCTCTCTCTCTCACCAGAATGTTTGCTTTGGGCTATTGTTTGCATAGTATTTATGGGCTGCCCTGGTTGTATTCCTGGGATGGGCTCCAGCACAAGTCCAAAAACTTGGAAGACTAAACCTCTGGTTCCGGTGACCAACCTAGGTTGCAACATTATCCTCGGCACAAATGTATCTGACTTGAAGATCATGTCAGGATGGTGTCAAGATCGTGCAAAGATAATATTGCTTTACATCACACTAGCAAGGCCACACTTGGAATACTGTTCTGGTTGCCATGATGCAAAAAATATGTTTGAGGTTCTAGAAAGGGCACAGAGAAGAGCCATAAAGATGATGAGGGGCTGGAGGCTAAAACATATGAAGAACAGTTTGCAGGAACTGGATATGTCTGGATTAATGAAGAAGAGAAGTGACACGATGGCAGGATTCCAACATTTGAGGGGCTGTCACCGAGACAGAGGGGGACAACACTACTCTCCAAAGCTCCTGAGGGAGGACAAAAAGCAACAGATGGAAAGTTAGGTAGTTTGAAAAACCGTGAGGGCACAGTGGTTAGAATGCAGTATTGCAGGATAATTCTGCCTACAGTCAGCAGTTCGATCCTGACCAGCTCACAGTTGACTCAGCCTTTTGTCCTTCTGAAGTCAGTAAAATGAGGACCCAGATTGTTGGAGGCAAGGGACTGACTGCAAACTGTTTAGAGAGGGCTGTAAAAGCGGTATATAAGTCCAAGTGCTATTACTACAAAGGAGAAATCCATTCTAAAACTAAGGACTTTACAACAATTAATCGAATAGCTTTCTTCCTGAGGTTATGAATGCTCCATCACTGGAGATTTAAAAAAAAAAAAAGACTGCACAACCATTGGACTGGGAGAGGATCAGGTCTCTTTCCTTGGACTCCTGCCTAAGACAAACAGAGGCTGGGCTAGAAGACCTCAAAGATCCCTTCCCGCCCTAGGATTCTGGGAACTTCTATGACTTTACTCCTGCATGGAGGAAATATTAAATATTCCTCCCAAGTGCACCAGCTTTTTCACAACCGCATAAGAGGTGTGGCTGCTGCTGCTGTTTTTTAAGCAGCCCATTGATAACCTCCAGTCGTGCCCATCTTGGCAGAACTTGAACGTGAATAATAAGTTTTCCCAGGTATCCTACCAAGTTGCCAGGAAGTCTCTTGAATCTAGTTGAGCCCCTGGTGGCTTTAGAGCCCTCCATTAGGACAGAAGCTTGTTTGTCTTTCTTTCTGTCTTTCTTTTTTTTGTTTTTAAATGTTGAGACTCTGGAAAGAGAGCAGAGAGGAGCAAGAAAGACGATGAGGCAGCTGGAAGCTCAAATTTATTAATATTCCAGGAATTGAGTGTTTCTAGTCTAGTGAAAAGAACGACTGGGAGGGACACGATGGCAGTATTCCAGTATTTGAGGGGCTACCACAAAGGAGAGAGGAGTCAAGCTATTCTCCAAGGCACCTGAAGGCCACACAAGGAACAATGCATGGAAACTGATCCAGGAGAGATTCAACCTGGAAATAAGGAGAAACTTTCTGACAGGGAGAACAATCCACCCACGGAACAGAAGTTGCCTTCAGAAGTTGTGGGAGTTTCATCACTTGGAGGCTTTCAAGAAGAGATGGACTGACATCTGTCAGAAATGGTGTGTAGAGTCTCCTGCTTGGGCAGGGGGGCTGGACTAGAAGACCTCCAAAGTCCCTTCCAACTCTGTTATTCTTTGTGGGTGTTGTTTGAATTGTTATTTGAGCTCCCA
Source organism: Laticauda laticaudata (assembly GCA_004320025.1). Taxonomy (NCBI): domain Eukaryota; kingdom Metazoa; phylum Chordata; class Lepidosauria; order Squamata; family Elapidae; genus Laticauda; species Laticauda laticaudata. The sequence continues at coordinate 11,397 of BHFT01027410.1, forward strand.
GCTTTGGGATTCCCAGGTGGTCTCCCATCCCATCCAAGCCCTAACTAAATCGGATCCTTCCTTGCTTCCAACACCATCTGGGCTCTGCTTCTTGATGAGATTCACATATTCACATTAACAGAGTTGGAAGGGACCTTATAGGTCATCTAGTCCAACCCCCCCCCCCTCNTATAGGTCATCTAGTCCAACCCCCCCCCTCGCCCAAGCAGGAGACCCTACCCATCATTTCTGACAGATGGCAGTCCAGTCTCTTCTTGACAGCTTCCAGGGAGGAAGCTCCCACAACTTCTGAGGGTTGCAGCCTCTGAGTTATTTTCCCCTGAGAAGGCTTGGTTCTCTCATCAATTTCACAATTGTATTTTATCAGGGAACATGATCTAGTCAGTTTCTCAACATCAAGTTGTGCGGTTGGGAACTCCAGGGCTACAGTTATTACCCCACTTTTAGCCAAGTGGCCACCCCTTCCCTCCAGCTGTGACCCTCCAAGGGAAACGAGTATCTCATCCTGCAAGTACAACTGATAGTAAAGCTAGAGCTCTGATTGGGCCATAAAATCATCCTGTAAAATCAGTCCAGAAAATGGTTTGGATTTTTAAAAGCAGCATCGGGACAGGCTAGAACAAGCCCTGGTGTGTTTCGAGGGTGTGTGTGGCCTGCAACAGATCCATCACTTGTTGAGGGAGGCTGGTCAGCTCTCTGTATTCACATCTTCCATAACAAAGACAACAGGTAAACCGAGCTTCTCTTACCTTTTCAAACAGGTGTGCACCAATTGTTTAGATATATAGTTTTGCAGACATACTGGCAAAGGCCTCCCACGGAATTTGCAAAGAGAGCTATATATTCTGTGGGAGGCCTTTGCCAACATGTCTGCAAAACTTTGCAGCTAAGCAATTGATGCTCACCTGTTTGAAAAGGTAAGAGAAGGTAAGGTAAGAAACACACACACACACACAGATAGACACACACTGATGCAACTTTGAGCTCCCATCATAAATCCTCTTAATTGCCTCCCTATAATTTCATGCTTGGTTTTTAAGTTAGATGCAAATGTTAAATTACATCACTTGCATCTTTAATCACTTGTCAGCAGAACTTGAAAGAGAATTTACAATGGACTATCTACAGTATTTTAGAACTATTTATTTGCAGTATTTAGTCATTATTGTTTGTGTATTGTGGTTATTTTTTTCCTACACCTTCAAACTCCTGGAGTCCAGCCAGTTTTTTTTAACCCTATTTATGGTTTCCCACATTTATGTGGGAAACATTTATGGTTTCGCACTAAGCTATGGTTTGTTTAATTATAGTTTCTTTTAAAACTGCAGTCACAAACCACCATGGCTGAGCTGATACATCCTGCTGAACAAGCAAACCATATTAGCTCAGGGTTGCAAAACTTTTTTTTCATCAAACGCTTACTGGCACATCTGGGGAGACACAGACGTTAGACAAGGGTGAGAAAATGTAAACCTGGACAAATTCTGAATTTGATTTACATTTAATCACCAGCCACATACATTCAATTAGTTAAACACGGGAGATAAATTATTCCCCAGTTATTTAATTGCTCCACTTATGATGATATTAAAATTACAATTTGGTAGCAGAAAGTTTTGTACCAAACCTGTGCAGCTGTTCTGAGTTTTCCTTGTGAAATAGTTGTGCAGGGAGAACTAATTGTAATTTTATGGCTCCTTGTTATGATGATTTTATAATGATTTTATCTTAGTTTTATATTTTATCTTTCTATCTATCTTCTATCAGTCATCTGTCTTCTAATAACCTATTTTTCTATGTCATCTATCTTCTACCATATAGCTTATCTGTCTCCTATCAATCATTTTCCTTCTATCTATCTCAGCTATCTTTTACTATCTATATTGATGGAAGATAGATGATTGATAGAAGATAGATATATAGTATTATCTACTACTGATCTTCTATCAACCTTCTATCATCTATTTCATCTATCTTTTATCATCGATCTTATCTACTGTCAATCTACCTTCTATTTGTCCTCTATCTTCTATCTGTCATCTAGCTTTACCGAGGTATCTGTTATCTACCTATCATCTATTTAGTAAACAATACAATATAGGAAATAAAATGTTAATAAAATGTTAAATTAAGATAAAACCATACATTAAGAAAAACCATACATAAAAGACACACAGACACACAGACACACACACACACACATATATAATATATGTATGTATATTATTTGTTTTCAGAGGTTTTCGCGGGTATTTGTATGTGGATTTTTGGTTATTCGGGTTTTCTCCGCGTAAAATTGGAAGTATTTTGGCGATGTTTTGATGAAATCTCATTTGTCATCTTCAGGCCTGTGTCTTCAGCCTTGTGCTTCTCAGAGTAATAATATAATAAATAAATAAATTTTATATTAAATAAATAATAATAAATATGAAAAATAAATAATAAAAAAAAAGTCACCAAAATACTTCCAATTTTACGCAGGAGAAAACCCGAATAACCAAAGATCCATATATATATATATATGCTGTTCTTGTAGTGCTTTTAAGGTTGTAGCAACGTTTCAGCAGAATCTCATCTGCCATGAACATACAACATCTCCAATACAGAAGCCTGATGATGGCAGATGAGATATTATATATATATAAACTACATTTGTGTATTAGTGATTGTATGACCTCTGTAGATGCCATATGCTAAATAAATTAAAATAGTGCTGGAACAGTGAGTTGAGAAGAAGGATGGAAAAAGCAGGAGGGAAGGTTTACAAAGGGAAGACAAGCTAAATGAGTGGCATATACATTTAATAAATAAAGTTCACTAACCCCCATCTCATGTAAAATTCCATGAATGATAGTTGAAGCTTCTTGATGTTGGAAGGTGAAATTAAGGATAATTATCCTAGCAGTTTCAATCCTACGTTCTCACAAAGACTTACTTTTGAGTAAGAGTGTGTTTTGTNAAAAAGCAGGAGGGAAGGTTTACAAAGGGAAGACAAGCTAAATGAGTGGCATATACATTTAATAAATAAAGTTCACTAACCCCCATCTCATGTAAAATTCCATGAATGATAGTTGAAGCTTCTTGATGTTGGAAGGTGAAATTAAGGATAATTATCCTAGCAGTTTCAATCCTACGTTCTCACAAAGACTTACTTTTGAGTAAGAGTGTGTTTTGTTGAAGAGGCATTCCTACTTTTTAATTTTTTTATTTTTAAATCAGATTTAAGGTTTATGATGTTTCACAGAGATTACTATAATTTGCTACAATATTTTTTACAGTAGTCTATTAAATGAAAATTGCATTTTCTGTTATGGACACATTGGACAAATTGGAGATTTTCAACATTTAAACCCCTTTTTTAATTCTACCAACAGCNTACAGTAGTCTATTAAATGAAAATTGCATTTTCTGTTATGGACACATTGGGCAAATTGGAGATTTTCAACATTTAAACCCCTTTTTTAATTCTACCAACAGCTTTATCTGGATGTGCCTCAAGTGTCTTGCTTCTCTGTGACCAAGAAGCTTTCCTTGATGTCACTGATAAGGTAAGGAATTTACTAACTTAGTAGTTGAGGTGGTTTTTTTCTCCTATCGACTTTTTTTTGATTAGTGGAAGGCACTTTTTATGAGCTGGGATTTTTTTTTACTACTGTGGTAAATATTACTTGACTAGCTCGATAACCGTGCTTTACGACAAAACTATGTGGTCGGGCTTAGTTTTGGGGGAGGAAAATAAGGAGAAAAAAAATCTGCCTCTGCCTACCAGTATCCATCGGTATTCATCTGGCTGGCATCCTGTGAGTGTGTGAGAGAATTGAGGGCTGCTTGGAAACTGAAAGAGTGTTTTCTGTGTGAGCAAGGAGACAGCAAGGAGCCTGGGTGTGGCTTAGCTCAACTGTTCTGCACTAAAGCTGCTTGGTGCTGTGAAACCAAAACTGAAACTGAAACTCCTCTGCTTGTGTTTTGCATTTGAAAGAGATTTCTTTTCAGGAGGGAAGAGGGAGTAGAACTTCTTAGCATCAGAACATGTTAATAATAATAACATAGGCAATACTAATGCTCTGATGGTCATTTTGAAAAATCCTTTTTTAGTGAGCACCTAGAAGTCAAGAGGAACCTAGGGGTCAAATTTCAAGTTTGTCGGCTTAACGGTTCTGGAGATTTTGTGATGATGTGTGAGGGGTATTTCGCTTTTATGTATATATAGATGAGTGATAATAACTTTTTCTGATGTTCCTCATCTTTGCCAAGAAAATATTTAAGTATATATTTTAATGAAATTAAAACTATTGGGTTACACCCACACAACCACACAAAGTACTTATATTCATTCATGAGAAAATTGCTTATATTTTATTGCAGCCTGAACTGAGAAAACCACATCAAGTAAAATGATCCACATGTTGTGTTTTTCCTTCACATTTTTTTTTCCTTTTATTCAGAATTCAAGGCTCTCTTCTATGGCTTTGCTCACATATTATTGGATTTTCAATTTTAGGGATGGAACTGGGCCATTTCTAAACCAATCAACTTTTACTTTGAAGTTCTTTTTTGGTGCTATCTATAAAAAGGGAAGAGGAGCCATTTTTCCAGTAGAGGAGACCCCTACTTTATCAAAGTACTCTAATAAATTGCTTTTAAAAATGATCTTCCAATGGAGTTGCTAATTGGAAAAAGTAAGCTAAGGATGGATTCCTGAACCAGCTACTGCTCATTCTTGATTTGCTCTTGTTCTTTTTCCCTGCTTTGGGCCCAAAACTGAGTTTTTTTGCTTTTCTTTTTGCTCCAGAATGACCGAACTCCCCTGATGATCGCGGCTTATGGGAACCAGACGGCCATCTGCTCGCAGCTGCTCCAGAGGGGCGCCAAGGTCGACCTCCCGGATAAGGAGGGCAAGTGAGTCCCTCCTTTGCGGCACCCACCCTGCGAGGCAGGCCACAGAATCCAGCAACCTGGAATCAGGAGAGGGAAAAAGTTTAGCAGCCAAGAGAAGTGTTCTGACCCAGCTCCCCAAACACAACAAACCCTCTGATATGAATTCAAAAATTCCTTTATTGGGAGCGCCAGTCGCCCTGGCATAAAGTTTCTCTCTCACCGCAGGTTAAGAAGTCTGTCTGGCCGGAAGATGAATAGTTGTCCACCACATCCCTGCCTTTGATCCCCAGAGCTAGGGTGGGGTTTAGCTAGCAGCAGTGGCTCTTCTGTACCAAGGACCGGCCTATAGATTTCCGCTGCTCTCCTTTCTTCTGCCTTCTGTGCATTGGTGCATCTGTTCTGACCCACACCCTTTTCCAACAATCAAACGCAATCCAAAGGGAACAGAAACCTTTTAATGCTTCTGCAAAATAATTAGCTGTGATAAGCACAAGCCTTGCCAAACCGTGCAAGACTTGCCAAAAGATAACAGACAAGAAATAATTTGCAAAATAAGAACCTTCAAATCCAAACTCAGGATACTGGAATGTCCACGAGGCTGGAGTTTCAAAACATCTTTGTCTTCTGCAAAGAACCTTTGCTGCACAGCTGGCTTTTATCTTCTTGAAGGAGGGGCAGCCTTACTCCCGAGTCGCCTGTGCTGTTGTAGCTGCTCTTTCCTGCAAGCAACCCTGCATGTATGCGCACTTGGCACAGGCTCCTCGGGAATCTCCTCATTGCTGCTGCCAGCCCCCACAATCTCTGACGGTCCTGGCCCCTCATCTGAGTCCTCGCTCTCCTCAGCTGTCCACACCTGCTGCCAGCTAACTACAACAGCGTCAGGAACTGGACCCAGCTGTTCCTCCTCTTCCTCATTATCCACCTCCAGACCTGGGGGCTGTTGGTCCCTGCCAACTCTGTTGTTAATTTGTTACACGGTTTCTACCCATTTTGTCCAGGACTGCTCTCATCCTTGCCTGCGAAAACGGGGGCGTGGAGGCATCCGACCTTCTCCTGCAGAACGGTGCCAACGTGGCTTTGATGGACAAGACTGGCCATGATGCCCTGTACTACGCCACGCGGAGCAAAAATCGGATTCTCCGGAGACAGATCCGGACTGCCTTGAAGAGGTGGAAAAAACGAGGTATGGAAAGCTGGGCAGAGAAATCGCTTCTGGTGATCAATCTGGCAGGAAAAGGATGTGCCAGAAATACACTTTATTCCCTCTCAAAATATGTGCCAACCTGGAAACTGAGTGACTTTTTTTTTTTTTTTGAGGAAATAAAGTATACCTTGAGGAAGAATTGGGGCAATCTCCATAAATATTTTCCTTTTTCTATTTCAAGGGGTTCCAATTCCAAACTCACTAATGCACTCAATGGCTGGTATGGACTAGTAAGAATTAACAGATTAACACAGCTGGAAGGGACCTTGTAGGTCATCTAGTCAACCCCCCCGGCCCAAGCAGGAGACCTTAACACCATTTCTGACATAGGGTAGTCCAATCTTCTTGAAATTTTCCAGTGATGGAGCTCCCACAACTTCTGAAGGCAACTTCTGTTCCATTGGTTGATTGTTCTCACTGTCAAAAGTTTCTCCTTATTTTCAGGTTGAAGCTATCAATATCTATCAATCAATTTATCAATCTATCACTCAATCTCTCAATCTACTGTATCAATCTATTACTTAAACAATCTATCAGTCCGCTATATCTATCAGTCTATCACTTTATCAGTCTATCAATCAATCTATCAATCAATCATCAATCAATCTATCAATCTATCACTCAATCTATCATTCAATCTCTCAATCTACTGTATCTATCAATCTATTACTTAATCAATCTATCAGTCTGCAATATCTATCAGTCTATCACTTTATCAGTCAATCAATCAATCTATCACTCAATCTCTCAATCTAACTGTATCTACCAATCTATTACTTTATCAATCTATCGATCTACTGTATCTATCAGTCTATCGCTCAATCTATCTGAAAATCTGGGTATTTTTCCACCAGCGGATGCAATCCCGTCTCTATCTTCCCATGTGAAGTTAACAAGGGCAGTAAACCCCCCCCCCNCCCCCCCCCCAAAAAAAAACAGGCATAGTAGCCCCCCCTCCCAACGCTCCAGCCCTGTAAAAGGACCTGACATTCTCAGCAAATACTTTCATCCGGTTCAATTTTTGGTGCTTTTGTTTCCACAGAACTGGGACTGTTTGATTCGTCAGAAACTGGTTCGCAGGTAAGAGCGGCCATTAACACCTTTAATCAAAAGAACCAGAGGTGGTTGCTTTTTTATACCTCTTTAGCACCAGCAGTTTCTTTGTATTTCTTTTTTTGCTTACTGCAGTGATTCACTTAACATAACGCGACAATAAAAGTCGTAAAGCAGGCCCAAAAACTACTTTACAAATGTCTCGCTTAGCAACATAAATCTGGAGCTCAGTTGTGGTTGTAAGTCATACCTGTATGCAGAACCACTTTTCCCTCATTTTTTTTTAACCACTTAGGAGGCATTTTAAAAGTCTTGATTGGGGCTGAGAGTTGAACCCTGAACATCTCCTGGTGTGATGACCCAAAGGGGCGTGGCACAAAGGCAACACAGTCAGTTAATTAATGAGTCCCTTTATTAGCTCCAACTTTGTCCCCAATGTTGTTTGGTTACCTTCTGGGCTGGAGAAAACCTCTCCCAGGAACAGCCTTTGGCTGCAGAGAATCAAGTCCAAATCATGGTCAACAAAAACTGGAACTATAAGTCCAATCAAGGCAAGATGAGGTCATTAATTCGGCAGGACAAGAGAAGGAGTTCCAGACATGAAGGCACGGCAATAACTCAACATGGTTGAGAGGATGCAGATAAGCAAAGTCAGCACAAGATAAACTCACGTTTGCTCCCAGCAGCTGCCGCACTCAGCATGCATCTCTTTTAAACTCTCTTCCCAGCTGTGGCTAATGAAGGGAATCAGGGCCCTTTCCTCCCCTGTAAGCCACCCAACCCACGTTGCTTCCTCCTCCATTCTTCCCTGCATGCCCTAGGATGAAGAAGGGGGTGGGCCTGGGTCTTCCTTTGAACTCCCTCTCCCTTGTTCGACCTCTCCCCTGCTCTGCCCAGCCAGACTTTGCCCTTCCCCAGTTTCCTCCACAGCCAACGGATCCACACTCTCACTCCCTGTCAGCTGTTCATCTTCCTCCTCAGATTCCGACTCTGACAGGGGCATGACACCTTTGCACCCCCGCACAGTTAATCCTTATGACCACATTTCGTTGCTAAGTGAGACAAATGAATATTGCCCCATTTTACGACCTTCCTTGGCACAGTTGTGAAGGTAATCATTGCCATTGTTTACTCAGTCATGTGGTTGTTAAGAGAATCTGGTTTCCTCATTGACCTTGCTAGTCAGAAGGTCGCAAAAGAGAATCCCATGACCCCCATGACCCTGGGATGTCATAAATATGAGTCACTTGTCAAGCCTCCAAATGCAAGTCATGTGGCCATGGGGATGCCGTTATGGTCATAAGTGTGAAAAATGGCCCTAAGTCACTTTTCCCAGTGCTGCTGTAACTTCAAACAGTCGCTAAGCCTGTTGTAAGTCGAGGACTACCTGTAGTTGTTCAGCCAACTGAAGTTGTTAAATGTATCAGGTCATTAAGTGAAACTCACTTCCTATGTTGACTTTCCTTGTCAGAAATGACAAGTGACAAATGAAGTGGCAAAGGATGAGCATTAAAACACATGCCTGTGGCCTAGTACCCACATTATTATCCTGCGGCCATGAGGATGCTACAGTAGTCATAAGTGTGAGGACCGATCCTAAGCCGCTTTTTCCAGCGACGTAACTTTGAATGGTTGTTAAATGAATGATGGCAACAGATCAACAGAGTTGGAAGGGATCTTGTAGGTCATCTAGTCAAACCCCACCATCCAAGTAGGAGCCCCAACACCATTTCTGAAAAATGGCAGTCCAATCTCTTCTTGAAAGGTTCCAGTGATGAAGCTCCCACAACTTCTGAAGGCAACTTCTGTTCCACTGGTTGATGGTCCTCACTGTCAGAAAATTTCACCTTATTTCCAGGTTGAATCTCTCCCTGTTCAGTTTCCATCCATTGATCCTTATCTGGCCTTCAGGTGCCTTGGAGAATAGCTTGACCCCCCCTCCTCTCTGTGGCAGCCCCTCAAATACTGGAAGATGCTCTCCTGTCTCCCCTGGTCCTTCTCTTCCCTAGACTAGCCAGGCCCAGTTCCTGCAATCATTCATTGTATGTTCGAGCCTCCAGTCCCCTCATCATCCTGGTTGCTCTTCTCTGCACTTTTTCTAGCCTCTCAACATCTTTTTTATAGTGTGGTGACCAAAACTGGATGCAGTGCTCTTACTAAAGCTTCATAGAGTGGTATTAGTACCTCCCTTGAGTCGAGGACCATGGTATAATTTCTGTCCCTTTTTCCATGCAGGTGCCCTCAGAGAGCGGGAAAGACACCGACGTGAGTAGTCTGGCCTTCCAGAGCGAGGCGGGCGACCAGAGTGACGACGAAGAAGAGGCAGAGGAAGGCCCCGAGTTACGGGAATGGCGGAGCAGGTTCCGGGAAGAAAAGATGAAAGTCATCCAGCTGGAACTGCAGCTGGACCAAAAAGCCAAAGACTGCCAGGTCTTCTCCAAGGACTGCCAGCTCTTGAAAGAGAAGGTCTGGGACCAGGTACAGGAGATCGGCCAGCTCCTGCCGGACCGGGAGGGTCGTGTCCACGACTGGCGGCAGCTGAGCCAGCGCCTCAGCCATGATCCCACAGATGGGGACCATTGCCTGGACCTTCTGGCCCAGCAGGTCCGAGAGCTGAAGGAGAGGAAGAAGCAACAGGATGCAGAGAAGGAGCTGCCCAAAGCTTCAACACAAGGGGGGACCAGTCCCACCAAGCTCCAGCCTGCGACGGTCCGGTGGCCCGGTGAGGAAGAAGCCGAGGAACTGAAGTGCCTGCAGAGCCAGCTGAAGGCTGCCCTGGAGGAGAAGGCCACTGCGGTCAGGCGGGTGGAGGAGATGGAGGGGCACATGGAGAACATGAGGACCGTCATCGGGGTCTTCGAAGCCAAGAAGAAGTCGCAGAATGCGGCCCTTAAGGAGATGGAGGCCCGGACACAGCAGTTGGGCGATGAGAACCAAAAGCTGCGGGGGCTCCTGGGGAAACACCTGGCCGGTCCTCCCGAGAGCAGGCTTGCCCAGGCGAAGGTGGCACAGTGCATTAAGGAGATGGAGGAGACCCAGTTCAAGGCCCAGGAGGAGATGGCGGCCATGTTGGCCGAAAATGAGGACCTGAAGAAGGAAGCTGAAGACGCTGTCCGTAGCAGGCTGCAGTTCCAAGCGGTGCCATCTGGCGCTGTCAAGAAATGTGTTGCGGCCTGGAAGAAGGTGGTCACCGGCCTGGAGGGAGCTCTGGCTAAGCTGGAACAGGCCTGTTCGGCTCTCCTGGACAAAGCCCGGCCCCTCCAAGAAGCNTGTTGCGGCCTGGAAGAAGGTGGTCACTGGCCTGGAGGGAGCTCTGGCTAAGCTGGAACAGGCCTGTTCGGCTCTCCTGGACAAAGCCCGGCCCCTCCAAGAAGCCATTTTGGAGCCTCCTTCCAAAACCTTGGTCAACGGCAACAGTTTTCCTGAAGAAGAGAAGAATGGCTCCGGCCACGAGCCAGTCTGCTCAGAGACCCTCAAGGAGCTGCAGAAAAGCAAGATAGAAAAGACCCCGCTCCAGAATGGCCTCGCGGGGCAGGTGAAACTGAGGCCAAAACCTGAGGGCGTGGAAAACAAGGCCCGTCCATGCCGGAGAAGCTCTGATCTGGAGAAGGAAGTGTGGGACCTCAAGCAGAGCAATGGCGGCCTGGTGCACGAGTTGGCCCAGCTGAGCCGGGAAAGAGAGAAGCTTCAGGGAGAACTCCAGAAGTTACATAGCTCGGCAGAGGGCTCCCCTCGGGTGGAGGAGAAGACCGAGCGCCTGGTGGAAGAGCTGAGGCGGACGATAGAGGCCTTGTCCCATGAGCTGGCGCTAGAGAAGGAGGCCTCGGACAAGCTGCGCCTGAAGCTGGAGGAACAGAGGAAGGAGGTGGTGTTTGTGAGGAACAACTTCCTCAAGAAGGTGAGCCATGAGGCCGGAGGCCTCGTCGGCGACAACCTGGACAGCTGCATCTTGAAGGAGCTCCACTGGAAGCTGGACAACGTGGTGAGGAAGCAGAACGAGGCCCTGCAGCTGGTCTCTGAGATGGAAGAGGAGAACCATGCCTTAGAGGTTGACCGAACCTTCCCACTGGATCCCAGGAACCCTGACGGTAACAAAACCGGCCAAGAGATCTTCCTGGAGGCCTCTGAGGTCATCGGAGAGAACTGGAGAGTCAGGGAGCAGATGGCGGAACTGGAAAAAGGCTTGCAGGAGGTGAAGAGGTTGCTGGTTGCATCCCAGGTGACTCCTGAGGGCCTCAAGGTAGCCAGCATCATGGAGCTCCTGGACAAAGTCCTCACCAAGATGGCCAACCTGCGCCAGGAAGAAGACCAAGTCCTTGGCAAGTACGAGAAGATCTGTAGCATGCTGTCCACCAGGGCTCAGGTCCTCGGAGAGGAGCTGGCGGCCCTCCGGGAGAAATATGAGGAAGCCACCGGAGCCTCTGCCCGCCACAAGGAAGCCCTGGACCACCAACTGCGGAAGACTCAAGAACTGGTGGCTGAAGCGCTGGAGCACGAGGAGGAAGTGGATGAGCTGAGAGGGAAGTCCCAGAAGTTGCAGAACACGGTGGACAAGCTGAATAAGAAGGTGGATGACATCGCTAGGATGTGCCAGGAAAGAGATGCCAAGGTAAGACTCTGTTCTGACCCACTCCCCTTTCCAACAAATCAAACATAATCCAAAAGGAACAGAAACTTTGTAATGCTTTTACAAAATAATTAGCTGTGATAAGGCCTTGCCAAACTGTGTGAGACTTGCCAGAAGATAACAGACAAGAAATAATTTGCAATACAAGAATCTTCAAATACAAACTCAGGATACTGGAATGTCTATGAGGCTGGAGTTTCAAAACGTCTTTGCCTTCTGCAAAGTACCTTTGTTTCACAGCTGGCTTTTATCTTCTAGAAGGAGGGGCCATTACCTTGCAGCTTTACTCCTGAGTCGGCCGTGCTGTTGTAACTGCTCTTTCCTGCGAGCAATCCTGCGCGCATGCGCACTTGGCACAGGCTCCTCAGGAACCTCCTCATCGCTGCTGCCAGCTCCCACAATCTCTGAAGGTAGCCGTTCACTCCCTAGTGGTCCTGGCCCCTCATCTGAGTCCTCGCTCTCCTCAGCCGTCCGCACCTGCAGCCGGCTGACCACAACAGACCCAAAGGGGAGGGAGGAGGGAAAGAGGCGACTTTTAACAGAATCTCAAGAGTCAGAAGGGACCTTGGATGTCTTCTAGTCCAACCCCCTGTACAAACAGGAGACCCTATGCCAAATGGCCATCCAGTCTCTTTTTTACAAACCTCCAGTGATGAAGCACCCACAACTTCTGGTGGCAAGCTGTTCCACTGGTTAATTGCTCTCCCTGTTAGGAAGTTTCTCCTTAGTTCCAAGTTGTTATCTCCTGGATTGGTTTCCATCCATTGTTTCTTGTCCTGCATGCAGGGGATGGATTTCTGCCAGCAAAAAGACCACTTTTATGGAAAGTTTGAGCCAACTTTGTCTTGAAGTTTCCCCACCCCCACCCCCTGGGTGTATCCTAATTCATATTCTCCAATGGGACACCTCCATAGCCCAGAGTCATCAATCATGCTCTCCAGATAGAATTTTGTGTGGCAGAAATTTCAGTCACCTTGTTACTTTCTTTGAAAACATTTATGGAATGCATTTTCAATTTCCAAGCTGCCGCATTGCTCTTTCAAACCCCTTTTCCATCCCTCCGTTTCTGCTGGCAACTCCAAAAAGACCATAGAAATATTTTATGAGTGGACACATTCATTTAGCGATTGTTCAAACTTACAACGGCATTGAAATAAGTGACTTATGACCGTTTTTCATGCTTACAGCCTTTGTGGCATCCCCAACGATCACATGATCAAAATTTAGGCATTTGACAACTGACTCGTATTTATGATGGTTGCACTATCCTGGGGGTCACGTGATCCCCTTTTGCAACCCTTCCGACCGGCAAAGTCAACAGGGAAGCTGGATTCATTTGACAACCGGGTTCCTGCAGCGCTTCACAAAATGACTATGATGGGAAAGTTTGTAAACTCACCGAATGACTGTCTCTCTTAACAACAGAAATGTTGGGTTCCCATTTGAGGTCGTAAGCCGAGGGCTGCCCATACTCTCTGTTTTGGTTTTCCCTCAGATCAAGAAGTTGCTGAAGGAAACGGAGAAGCTCTCGAGTGAAATCCTCAACTTACGGAGCGAACGCACCCGGCTCATCCTGCAGAACGAGGTGAGTTGTGCAGGACTTGGAGGAATCATGTGACACTCGCGACACAGAACGATTCGAGGGCTGTCATTTGTCATGTGCCGACAAGTTGGTCCTGGCGATCCCTACCAAGATTTTTGCAGCCAAAAAAGTCAGGAATCACTGTGAGGAAGTTTCTCCTTAATTCCAGGTTGCTTCTCTCCTTGATCAGTTTCCATCC
>BHFT01027412.1:0-28750 GCA_004320025.1 Laticauda laticaudata
AGTTCTTGTGTTCTTCAATGCGTGGACTAATTCTTCTGTTAGTTTGTCCTATGTATGTGGTGGGACAGGCAGTGCAAAGGATTTCATATACTCCTTGGTTTTCTAACTTGATTTTGTCTTTAGCGTTTCTTAGGATAGTGGATATTTTTCTGTTATAAAACAGCATTCTGCACAAACAGAAAAATATCCACCATCCTAGGAAAATTGTCGGAGCCTTTTTTTCCTCCTCTCAGCTGATCTGAGGCTTTTCTTTAACTACCAGTTCGGCCAAACCAGTAGCAAACCACCACTGGTTCAGTGGCACTTAAATTTCTGTATAATTGTTGCTTGAGCTACATAGGACCATGTGTCATTTTAAAAAATTCATTTGGCATAGTGCCAATTCATCACAATTTCTTTGAGCCTATATAACCAACTAGATTAGTCTCTGAAGTTTTCTTAAAAACATCATTGAAAGTTGTTTTGTTTTGCTTGCTCTGTTGTTTGGCACTGCTGAGAAAAAAATATTTTAAATGTGCTGTCTAAAATTTAACTCCACTCAATATTAAGCATGTAATGAATGCTTTTTGCTACTTTTTCTCATTTTTCCCTTTCTCCTCCCATTTAAGATATCTACTTAGACTACAAACAGAAAATTGGACCTCCTTAAAATTTTCTATAGCACATAATGATAACAATGTGATACAAATAATAGGGTGAAATCATAACTTCAGTGCAGTGTCTGGCTTAGGGTATTAGAATGATGGGCTCAGGGTTTAGATCCTCAAACAACCTTCATTTGGCTTAGAGCTCTAAAGTCTTCCTTCCTCTCTTAACTTCCCCACAGGGTTGTTACAAACATAAAATAATTTTTGACTGCAAGGCCTTAGAAAAGATTAAACGAAATGTACAATCTCAAAGGTGAAATCTATATGCTGCCTTGAGTTCCTGCAAAAAAGGGAGAGATGGACTATGATAAGCAGATGAATAAATGCAGCTGACACAAAGCATGGCTATTATCTCAATGGGAAATTTAGAACAGCTAATAGGGAGGTGAAAACTGTGAAAGGCAAGGGATGTCCTTTCTGATAAACATTTGTAGGCATCCACTTCATGCGGAATGAATTATGTCTGTGATAAAAAATTCTGTTTTTACAGAGACCAGCTTTGGGGGTGGATCAAGTGCTGTTGGAAAAGTAATGTAATTATATCAAATATTTTTCTCAGTTCTGCAATGATTTCAGGAAGAGCTAGTAGGCTTGTTTGGGCTATAGCAGGAGTGTCAAACTCAAGGCTTGAGGGCCAGATCTGATCCATGGGGCGCTTAGATCTGGCCTGTGGGGCTGCCCTGGAAATAGCAAAGAACCACCACCTACTCCATTATCGTTAATAATGGCCACACACTCCCATTATTGCTGGCAGAGGTTAGCAGGAGGTTGTCGTAGCCAAAAACGGAGCTCGGGAGCCCATTTTTGATGGCAGAGCGCTCGCGCCTCCACAGGCACCCCCGACACAAGTGATGTTGAGCTGGCCACACCCATGCTAGTCATGCCCCTCAAGGTCAAGCACAACCCTGATGCAGCCCTCAATGAAATCGAGTTTGACACCCCTGGTCTACAGCAAGTGCCTTGTACCTACTGTATTCTATGAGTCCAAGCTCAGTCACTTGATCACTTGCTTCTGAATTTCAGATATTGAATCTGTTTTGAAATGAGAAGGAAGGCTACAGAAGCTAGGAAATTGGGGTTAGTAGAGGGCCTCTTGTAGTTTTGGGTTCTGTGGGCGCCTTGATCTGTGGGTCAGTGTTTTAAATCTTGGGTCCTTTAGAATGCCTGCCAAACCAACTGTTTGTTTAATTTCAGATGAACTGAAGGTTGCATTGAAGATCTTGCATCACAACGTCAATCAAATGAAAAGAAAGAATCCCAAAGCCTTTTAATTCATGTCAATGAATTGTCATTTTAATAGAAGCTGTAACTTTCATGATAGATGACCAGGAGCGTGGTTACCGAATGAGATGAGAAAATCTTTTAAAAAAATAAAATATATTGGGATAACCTTAATGTTGTTTATTTTTAACTGTAAGGAACAGGCAAAAGTTTGAATCATGGGTGACCCCAAAATGCCTCTCAGATTAATCTCATGGTATACAGTCAATCCAAAGTCTTCAGTTTAGTGTGGCCGATTTTTCAATTCCTTCATGAAGAAATGTGTTAATTAAAACATGAGGACAAGCTCAGCAAAATGCTTTCCCATTTCATCTGCAGGCACCCCAGCTGAAAGGCTTTTGCAATCCACAAAATTTAGCCTTTGCATCTGTGTAGAAAGTGTAAAAGTGAAAGCAAAGATTAAAAGGAGATGCATTTTCTTGTTGTTCTTCAGCTCTTCTAGTCTTTGTTGTTCTTCTTGGTGACTTTACTCAGCCCCACTGCCACATTTCAATATCTTAATCCACAGGCCCCATCGCCCAAACCCAATACCTCTATTGTTACTTGATTTACAAGGAAATGTTAAGTTTCCACTGCCCATGATCTAACTGAAGCTAAAAGGCAGAGGTGGTGTCTCTACCCACTTTGAAGTTCTAATATCATACAGGTAACACATCTGGTAATGTTTAAATATAAAATTTTGCTAAGAAAATGATACAGCCAAAGTCACTGATGGAAACTGCATGGCTGAAAGTGCTTCATAGCCTGTATCTATCTGGCCAATTTGCTGCAGGGCAACTTGCCACAGCCAACTCGCTGGAGGACAAGAGTTACACTGATATGAAAGAAATAGTGGAATAGAAGAAAGGATGCAAAAGGAGGGGCAGAATGAAATGTGAATGGCAAAAATTAAAATATTTTTAAAATTAGTTTGAATAATTAAATAACATTGTTAAATTGTTCCCCAGCAAAATGTTCCAAGGCGAGTTGTTCATGGTGACTTGGCTGGGGCCATTCCAAAGGCCCATGTCTGTAGGAGCATGGTTTTGCTAGCATTAATCAGAATAATTTCCTTAATCAATCATGACAAGGTTGCAATTCAGTGTCACACTGGCCGACGGATGCAAAACGTATGCAAAAAGGACACAGCGGACAAGCAAAATTTTGGGGGTGGCTCCATCCGTGTTATCTGCTCTAAAAGATGCCCCAATTGCATAAACAGAACGGAAAAACAAACGGAAAGGAGACAGACGTGAGGTAGTACGTTGCGAAGATGGTAAGAGGATGTTCTGTAGGAAGCCTAGAGGGATGGAAGCGGATGGAAAGCGGATAGACAATCCGAAGGGCTTCCGGGGGAGAATAGTGGAAGGCGGAACGCATAGCGGAAGGGAGCGGATGCGGTAGCGGATGACATGGATGCATCATGGCCGCCTATAGGAATGCATAGCGGATTGTCGTAGCGATGCAAAGAAGTTACTCGCATGCGAGGGAAGGAAATGAATTGGCGTCAGCCCTCCAACGGTATATAAAAGGATGCAGCTCAAACAAGCAGTCAGCATTCAGAGGAAAGACCTGCTGCCAGAGACCACTTTTGAAAAGAACCACCATGGTTCGTAGCCAGGGGAAGAAGAGAAAGCTGTGCCTACTGCCTGCCAGCACTGGCAAGAAGGACAAGAACCACCCATCCCCCCTGGCCGCTTGACTCTGACGCTTGGCTGGTGTTGCTGCTTCTGGTGCTTCTCCTGCTGGTGTTGCTGCTGCTGGTGCTTCTCTGCTGGTGCTGGCCTGGTGCTGGTGCTGCTGATCGGTGCTGGCTGGTGTTTCTCGCTGCTGCGGTGGTGCTGCTGCTGTGGTGGACCAAGCCACCAGGCACTCAAAGCCCTGCTGCTGAAAGGCCTGGAAGCCTGCAGAGGAGGAAGAGGCAGAGAGGCAGAGGAGAAGGGGAGAGGAAACAGTACTCCATTTTCCAGGACCATGAGGAGGAGGTGCTGGAATGGCTGAGGGAAGGAATGATATCTGTGGAGAAAGGGCCACAGGCTCATATCTCGCGACACCAAGAGGAAGCAGGCCGCTTGGAGAAAGACACAGGCAGAGAGCCTCGGGCTAAGCTTCAGATGTACTCCTTGGGATGGTGGGAAGCAAATGCACACCTGGTATCGGCAAAGCTGCACCTGAAGAAATCTGGCCAGGCCACGCTGTCAAGCTCAGCGTGTACGGGTGAGGAGCGCCTATGTCATGGCCAAGTGCGCTTTCTCGGGAGAGTGAGGTCCACCACGAGGAAAGCACGGCCCCTCTGTCAGGACACCTCTTCCCTCGACAGCCCACAGACAGCGCACTCCTTCTTCCCAGCCACAGGAGAACAGCTATACCGATGTCCGAGGCAGGTGGCCTTTGGAAGGGCCCCACATCTTCGAGACCCCCACGGACAGCTGCACTCCCAATGTGTGCCAGAGGACGTGGAGGATCCCCTGTCTCAAATGGCAGCACAGGAGAAGAGCAGCCAGAGACCAACCCCTCCCCACCCCCAAGCTCCACCTCCACAGAAAGTTCAGGCAGAAAGAAGGTCAGACTGGAGGCCCAGAGCCACACTGTCCTGCTGGAAAGATCAAGGGACCACGATCAAGGACAAAGCCACAGATCTTTCTCTCTCAGCTGTCCATACAGGCAATAATACATCCTTGAACCCTCAAGCCGCTTCATCACCTACGTAGCCAGAACCCTCATGGACCTGCCCGAGGCCCAAGTACGCAGGTGATGAAGGAAGAAAATCACGCACTGTGCACCACCCCTCCAGGCCCAAGCTGAACCTGCTCCTCCCACATCCAGGAATTACTCCCTTCACCCAAGGGGATGTCACATCCTTCCACGGCTTCAAACAGCCGCTCACGCCTACCAAGGCTATACGAGTACCGACTTCCCCACAGCAGTAGGCCATTGCCTTCCCCAGTCCACAGGCCAAGGTACTGCAACACCACAGTCGCCTCACGCCTGAACCCAGCTGCAGACCAGAAGCCCCTACATCCATCCTTCCTCCACCCCACAGCCAAGCCCCTCAACAAGAAAAATCTGTTCTTCAAGTACTTGTGCCTTGACATCCCAGGTCTTGAAAGGAAGGGCCTCTTCAACCTCACGGGACTGAAATCAGCTTCTCTGAGAGCTCTGAACACAACCAATCTCCTGTTTGTACTCTTGGGCCAGGCACTCCAATTGGCGCCTCAGACCAGCACTCCAAGCCACGTCACCTCCACAGTACCTGGGGCCGCTCGATATCAGCTGTAGACATGGACCATGGCCTCAGAAATGACTGGAGAATAGTGCCCGACAACTGAGTTTGTTACTGTTTCACCTTATCTTTGCTTAAAGACACTTTAGCTTGGTTATTTTGCTTTTTGATAAAGTCATACTCATTTTTACTTAAGACAGTTGTTAATAAAGATTTATCTTTTGCTTCACACACTTGGTTCATTTTATTTACTTAATTAAGTGTTAGGTGAAAAAACTTTGAAAAAAAGGGTTTAAGCCTTTGGCTGCTTGTGGGATAGGTAAGGATAGTTGTGGGATGGGTAAGTTGATAAGCTGTGGGAAATTGATAAACCCTTCAGTCGCAAAGCATAGTGGGACTGTAATGGTCCTTCCTCCCAGCTGACACATATGGCCCTTTTTATCAATAACCAATTTCATTCAATTGATAAGCAAACGACATTTCAAATAAACAAGGCGTTCTCTTTATTATGCCCATGTTCAATTGTAGGGCACTCAACATATTATAGGCAAATAATTCTATCAGTGTTATGAGACAGGCTCAAAGGAAGCATCCATTAAGCATCTACATCATCTCTTGCCATTTCCAAACTGTGTCCACGCTGGGGGATTGCACATGTTTCAGGAGGTTGCGCTGGCTTCTATCCTTCATGTGAAACTCTGCTTGGGGCCTTTTAAGCATCCCATTGTTCTATCAGGGTTCCGTCCTTGCTCATGTCAACCAGGCTCCCAATGTCCCCTATTTGTCCTTGTTGACGTCCACAAGCCTGGGTAGCGGGTGCACATGAGATTGTGCAGGAATGCAGCAAAGCTTTCCATGATGCTCCTCACAGTCCCTGGGTGGAAGCCTGCATGGTGGTTTGAGAAGTCCTGGGAACCTGTTGGCCAGGATGCCAAAGGCGTTCTCCACCACCCGTCTTGCCCTGGACAGCCTGTAGTTTGAAGATCCTCTCTTCACTGGTGAGGTATCTGGAACTGTAAGGGCTTCATGAGGTAGGTATTCTGAGCGGAAAGGTGTCATCACCCATGGATGAAGTAGGCACACTTCTTGTGGTCATTTGGGTAGGGATCCTGGAATCTGGAAAAACCCACCATTGATGGGAGTTGCATTTCCAGCCCATCCTTGAGGTCACTGCCGTTGTAATACCTGGCTATCTGAAGCAGACCCGTTGCCTGAAGCATCAATGTACAACTGAACTTGTAGTCGGGCATCAAAACCATGGCAAAGAGGATGATCCTGAAGAAGCCTTGTTAGTTGTGATAAGAGGACCATGAGTTGTGGCTGAGCTTTGCAGGCACGTGGCGCTTCCCAATCTTACTGGCCCAACGGTTGGGTGGGGAAAGTTTCCAACCTCCTGATAACGACTGTTTTCAACTTTCACCTCCAGCCTTCTTCCAGTGGTGGGACACTGGAGGAGCTCCTTCAACGTAGTTCTTTGATGATGGCCTGCACACTTCTCTTGACCACTTTTGCTGATGGTGTTGTGTGGCACCCTCTCAGGCATACTGCAATGTTGCTGTATGTGGTTCCAGAGGCCAGGGTGGCGAAGAGTCAGTGCACCTTCAGTCCAGGGTCCAGGCTGGGACAGAAGTTGGTGCTTGGCCTTTTGGTCAACCTGGGTCTGCAGACGCTCCACAAATTTTCATACACACATGGCTGGAGGCAATCCTCATGAAGTGCTGAAATGCAACGAAGTGTCTTCATTCCTCAAGCTCAACCCATCACTGGTCATACAGTTCGCAAACTCCATTCTTTCTCACGATCCATCGTCCGGACCCACACAGCTCTTTGGACAATCTTCCTTCTTCTCCTTGCATAGAATAAGGTGAAGAACAGTCTGGAACAGGGCTTGGTTCTGGTGTTGAATGATGGCAAGCTACGCATAGAGGATGTGTGATGATCCATGGTGGAAATCAGTGGATGATGTGGAAGAGCAAGACCAAGGGTGAAGAGGATCTGGTACACCAAGCTTGCTGGGACTGATAGTGGAGATCCAGGTGATTTTCTCCCCCTTTTTATAGGAAATTATCGGTTTTCCGCTAGTGGTTCCTTCTACATTTTACTCTAGACAATACTGGCAGACATCGCTGAAATAATCCAAGAGTAACCAGTCCCAGATAACCAAACGTTTTTGTTCCGTTTTTAATCCTTTCCATACGAGATGCATAATGCTTACATCCTTTCTATTCAGTGTACTAACGCTGTGTGGACGTTCCGTGTACCCTTTTGTTTCCTCCCTCTTTCCATTTTCAGCTTGCACGGATGTGAGTTGAGGAATGTCCCCCGAGGATGCTGAGAAAGGATACAAAGCAGACGTTTAACTGATGATAACGACATGAATGTTTGTTGCCTGTATATGTGCAGAATGTAAGATGTACATCGTACGCGGCGGAAAGTTCATCTGTTCAAAAAGTTTTGTGCAGCTCAAAACTTCTTCAGCAGATGAAATCTCAGTGGATGGATGCTGGAAGGATAGAGCGTATGAAACACATATGCAGTGAGTACACAATGGATGCATCGTGTTTTCCAACGGATGGCAAGCTTTTTTTAACGTTTCACATCCTCTTTGCATCCGTTGGTGCAGTGGGACAGGGGCTTAAAGGAAAAGAAAAGGACAAAGGGATAGTTGTTCAGGTGGAAGAAGAACATGGATGGCAGAAAATAAATAAAAGCTACTTACTGGCATTGGAGCTCCACCACCGCCATTCATGGCCTAAAAGGGAAACAAAAGGTAAATCTTGTACTCTGGAATGATAACACCCACAACTTCTACAACTACGCCATTACTATACTTCTTTGTATCTCATATTTTAATTCCAGATGGCATGATTGCAGGTGCAAACATACATGAAGAAAGGAATGTTTGAAAATAAATAAACAAAAGCTACTTACTGGCATTGCAGCTCCACCCTGCATGCCCTCGAAGAAATCAAAAGGTAAG
Source organism: Laticauda laticaudata (assembly GCA_004320025.1). NCBI lineage: Eukaryota > Metazoa > Chordata > Lepidosauria > Squamata > Elapidae > Laticauda > Laticauda laticaudata. The sequence goes on from BHFT01027412.1 coordinate 8,111, forward strand.
CATTTGAATATGATATGGTAACATTCAGGACATCAATGAGCTGTTGGACAGTATTACTTGGTCTGTTGTGGGTGCTTGTATGTTTTTAGGGGGCAGGGAATTTTGGCAGGTGGGGGGGAGTGTATTATATTTCAGTTCCAGATTGCATGATGGACCACTTTTGTCTGAATATAGCTAATGCATTTGGTTGGTTAAAGGATTTAATAAGCAATGAGAAGTGAGTAAAATACTTCTTTCTCTCATTATGCCTCAGACATCCTTGTAATGGAAAGCTAGACTAATAGAATAATGGGGTGGCATGGGCTTTGTAAGATGAAATAAAGGCTAGGTTATTAAATATTTTGGATCTATTGAACAATGATCCTTTCTGGACTCCACAAAATTTCCAGGTGAAATAAACCCTGGAGCAGACAAAATCCATCTTAACAGCAATTTTTTATCCTTTGGAAAGAACATTTATATTTTGTAGATTACTCATGATCATTATGAAGAGGGAGGGAAAAAGAAGTAGGTAGAAGTAGAAGTAAAATTATGCAGTTGTTGTTCATGTATGCAAAAAGGATCACCTTGTGATGATTCAGAAAAAGTCTGGCTCACAGCTACCAGAAATAAACTTGGATGAGATAGGGGACACTTTTGCCTAAATAAAGCATCTGCATTTGGTTAGTAAAATATTTACCAAGCTATGAGAACCCAGCAGTGTGTAAGGACTTCTGCATATCACACCTGGTATACTGTATGCTTGTCATAGTAAGCTGCCACCTGATTCAGTTTCACTTGACTCTCTCTTCTGCCCCCTCCATCTCTTCTTCAAATAAGTGTGATATTGATAGTCGTAATTGTATACACAGATTTGTCTATATATTAAGATCTCTTCTACTTTATTTCCCATGCAGTCTACCAGTGGTATCTTCACCCCAACCTGGCTGCTGGATGGATTTTTAGGAGAATAATATTGAAAATAAGGGTAAACCTTGGCCAAATATTTTGACCATGCCTGCAGCAGAAGTGGTATTCAGAAGGTTCTGACCAGTTCTGGAAAACCAGTAGTGGAAATGTTGAGTAGTTTGGAATCTCGAACTGCCCCCACCCCCATCTCTTCTCTGTCTCCCATTGAGTCCCAGCTGATTGGCTGGGTCTTCTTTGGTTGCCCTGCACAGGAGAACAGAGCTGGAAAGCAGGTTAGTGGGGTGGGAAGAGATGGAGATTTTACACTATGCTTCTTCTGGAGTGGGGTGGGAATAGAGATTTTAGAGTATCCTTCCCCTGCCACACCCACCAACCACATCCACCAAGCCATGCTCACAGAACCAGTAGTAAAAAAAATTGACTCTTACCACTGGCCTTCAGTCATTATGCTCTGTAGACTGAATAGATTTTTTTGGTGAAGGAGGAAGAATCATAGAATAGCGCTTGGAGGAATATGAGGAAAGGTAGACAGAAAATAAATAAAAGCTACTTACCATAATTGGACTTCCACCAGTGCCATTCATGCCCTAAAAGGAAAACAGAAGGTAACTTTTGTGGTCTGTGATATGATAACCATGACTTGTCCATCCTATCCAACCATTTTCTTTATCTTGTATTTCAATTTCTTTCGTGTCCAGATTTTTTTTAAAAAATGTGTCTAATTTCACACAAGATGTGAAAGAAGACAAGATATTTGTATACATCATGTAGATCAGACATGGAGTGGTATGGTGGCCTGGAGGTGGAGCTCTCGCCTCACAATCAGGAGGCTGTCTCTCTGGGCACAATGAGATATGCTGCTGGATATAACTCTGCATTGGTGACAGGAAGGGCACCCGGCCAGTAAACTCTCAGCTCCAGTTAGTTGCCCAGATTCTACCCTGCAATGGGATCATTAAAAGATGATGATGTAGATCAGACATGACTGTTAAGGACAGAAACAATCCCTGGACAAAACAGAGACACAATGTGCACATTGAGTGCCTTGAATGGACTCAGAAAATGCTTTCCTAGCACATATTACAGAATGTTGTATTTTACACAGCAAAGTGTGAAAGGAGAAAAAAAAGATGTGCATATGTTTCATATAGATAAAACATGACCATTAAGGAGAGGGAAAAAAAAAACAAGTTGGCAAGAACATTTGGATCCCATAAATCATTCATGACCATTAAGTAGAGAAAAATAATAATAGAGGGAAAAAACTGTACAGTTGTCTTTCATTTATTTGAAAAGAGTTCCTTGAGAGGATTGCTTACACTTACCACAAAATAAAATCAGATTTTGTGAGGGGTCCTTTTTCTCTTAACAAAGCAGCTGGGCTTGGTTGTGCACAAGATTTAGCAAGCAACGGGAACCCAGCAGCAAGTAAAGATTTCCTTGCAAATTGTACCCTGGACATGTTTGTCATGTTAAGCTGCTTTCTAATTCAGGTGTAGGGGGCGCAGTGGCTCAGTGGCTAAGAGGGTGAACTTGTCGATCAGAAAGGTTAGCAGTTCAGTGGTTCAAATCCCTAGCGCTACGTCATGGAGTGAGCTCCCGTTACTTGTCTCAGCTTCTGCCAACCTAGCAGTTCGAAAGCATCTAAAAAATGCAAGGAGAAAAATAGGGACCACATGACCACAGAAATGTCTTCGGACAGTGCTGGCTCTTCAACTTAGAAACGGAGATGAGCACCACCCCCTAGAGTTAGGAATGACTAGCAGATATGAGTGAGGGGAACCTTTACCTTTACCTTAATTCAGGTGTATAAGACTCTCTCTTATGACACTTACACTTCCTCTACTTCCTTGAAACAAGTTAGAAAAGGAAAAGATAATAATGGTTGCATATACAGATATTTTTTTCTCTATCCATGAAAAAAACATCCTCTAAACCAGGGGTGTCAAATTCAGTTTCATTGAGGGCTGTATCAGGGTTGTGTTTGACCTCTGGGGGCCAGGGTGGGTGTGGCCGGGGTGGTGTGGCCAGCATGACATCACTCATGTTGGGGGGGTATCTGTTCCAAGTGCTCTGCCTGCGAAAATTGGCTCTCAAGCTCGGTTTTCAACCGTGACAGCCTCCTGCAACCCTCTGCCAGTGAAGAGAGCTCAGTAGGCCCACGTGCAGCCCTCGTGAGCTCTGTTTTCATTGGCAGAGGCACCACAGGCCAGTCCTGTGCTGTTTCCAGGGTGGTCCTACAGGCAGATCTAACCACCCCACAGGCCGGATCTGGCCCCCACACCCTGAATTGGGCACCCCTGCTCTAAACAATTTCCAATGCAGATGCTGACATTCTAAAGATGATTTTGATGTAAAAGAAAGAAGGATAAAAATATTGCTTGCTCAGATGGAGGAACAATATAAAAGAAAGGAATGGTAGAAAGGAAACAAAAGTTTTGTCCAGAGTTTTGCAGTGTTAATTCAGTGCCAGAAAAATAAACACAGATGGCTGATGCTTCATTTAATGTCTTTATAAACATAANTGTCTTTATAAACATAATAAGTAAATTTTACAAACCAGTTGTAGATTTCTCCAACATGGAGCAAACTCAAACAGAAGCAGTTACAAGTAACTTCAGTAGTTCAGAAATAGACATCAGTTTCACTTTAGTTCAAGCAAGCAGAGGAGAGAAGCAGTTTCATTTCAATAGACAGGCTCAGAGCTCAACATAGCTGGAGAGTTGCAGAGTTCAATATAGAGCCACGCTTAGGCTATTTCTAGTTTCAGTTTCCAGCCTAGGGTACTTCTAGTTTCAGTTTCCAGACTATCCTCATTGGCTGATTTAGTTGCTATGTCTATTCATTGGCTGACCTTGTATTCCACCTCCAGCTCCACTATGCAAAAGGGAACCAAAGGGGAACTATTCTAATCTGATATGATATCACCCATGACTTCTCCTAACATGCCATCACTACAATCTTTGGTATCTTGTATTTGAATTGCTTCATTCTCCAGATATTTTCAAAAAAAAGTGTTTTTTCACACAATCTGTAGTGAAAGGAGCCCGAAAACACAAATGTATGAACATGTTCTGAAACATTTTTCCTTCTTGATTACAATATTTTTCCACCTTCACACAATCAAAATATCCACAGACAATTCTGCTTGCCTTCAACGTTTGCTTATTATCTGTACAGATTAATACCGTATTTTCCGGACTATAAGCCGCTACTTTTTTCCCACGCTTTGAACCATGCAGCTTGTACAACAGTGCAGCTTATCTATAGATTTTTCTTCGCTAACTGCCATCAGGGGGCACAAAAATGTGACAGACGCAAGAGGTCAATGCAAAGAAGAAGACACTACCGGAAGTTTTTGGCATGCTCAACGTAAGCAGCATGACATGCATGAATGGAAAATATTTTTCACACCCTCATCATGCACAGTACACAAAGAAAAGCATATGATGCAGCTTTTAAGTTGAAAGCAATTGATCTGTCTATCCAGGAAGGAAATAGAGCTGCTGCACATAAGCTTGGCATTAATGAATCAATGGTGAGACGTTGGGGACGTCTGGCTGCATGCGAAGAGCATTCTTCTCTTTCTGTTTAAATACCTCATTTCACAATGTATACATCTGTGGCTTATAGTCTGGTGCAGCTAATATATGTAAAAAAAATTTTTTTTTCTTTTAAAATTTAGTTGGTGCGGCTTATATTCTGATGTGCTCTATAGTCCAGAAAATACGGTACCTATAGGAAGCCTGATACTGAGAAAACAGGAGCTCTAGAAGACATCGCTCTTGGAAATAAATCTCTCTTGGGTGCCCATTACTCCTGGGACATTTCATGGTATGCTATTAGCAGTACCTCAGCTTTACTTGACCCTCTCTCTTCTGCCAACGCCACCTCCCCCACATACTCCATGTATACAACCATGGTTGTATACACAGATTTGTGTATGTGTCAAGATCTCCTCTACAATACTTCCAGGGCAGCTGCTCTGTCTAAAGCAGAATCTTCACCAATACTTGGCCATAGTATGTGTTTTTAAGAGATCAGTTATGGAAAGTTAAATATGGACCAAATATGTTGGCCCTGCATGCTATGAATATTCTCTGGAGACTCTGCAAAGGCTTTTGGTGAAGGAGATCAAAGGATCAAAGGGATACTTATTCAAGTGGGAGAAGAATATGAAGAAAGAAAGGGTAGACAATAAATAAATAATAAATAACTTGCTGGTCTTGGAGCTCCACCAGCAGATTTGTGAATTTAGGTACATGTTAGTTATATAACCAAATCAAGATCTATCCTACCAGCTGCATTGACAGAGAAAGGTTAAACCTGGATAGTTCTCATATTGATTAGATCTCTTTTAATCGTTTATGTTTTACTATGTTTTAGAATGTGAACTATTTGACCTCCTTACTCATATATTATAGAAAGTGCAGAAAGAGGAGTAGTCCAATAGCATGAATGAGTGTGTTGCATGTGCTCTGTCATGGCAAACTAGGTTACCGACTAGGTTACTAGTGCAAGATCTATTACACAGACAGAAGCCAGGAAAAGCACCAGGGCCAGACAAGATAACTGCTGAAAAAGTCTATGTGCTGACCAATTCCCCATCTTCACCCGAATCTTCAATAGATCACTAGAGATGTGCTATGTTCCTTCCTGCTTCAAATGTTCTACCATCATCCCAGTGCCAAAGAAGCCCTCCATCAAGGAACTGGATGACTACGGACCAGTTGCTCTAACACCTGTAGTTATGAAAATCTTTGAAAGGCTTGTGCTACCCCACCTGAAAACCATCATGGATCTGCTGTTAGATCCATGCAGTTTGCATGCTGGAGCAAATAGATCGACAGATGATGCTTAACATGGCTCTGCATTACACCTTGAATCTCCAAAACCTACGCAAGGGTCCTCTTTGTAGACTTCAGTTCAGCATTTAATACTATTCATTCCAGACACTCTTCTAAGTAAATTATATCAACTAGTGGAACCTGAACCACATTGTAAGTGGATCATAAGCTTCCTAACAGACAGGAACAGCAGGTGAAGCTAGGCAGAATCACATCTGATACCTGTACAATCAGCACAGGGGCCTCCCAAGGCTTTGTGCTATCTCCACTTCTCTTCTCTCTGTATACCAATGACTGCATCTCAAATGAACCATCTGGTAAAATACTGAAGTTTGCTGATGACACAACAGTGATTGGTCTCATTTCGAGACAACGATGAATCTGCATACAGACAGGAGGTTATAACACTGCCTCATGGTGTAACAGGAACATCTGGAACTAACACATGCTAAACCGTAGAAATGGTGGTAGACTTTAGAAGAAACCCACCCATACCATCACCTCTTACATACTAGACAACACAGTATCAACAGTAGAGACCTCAAATTTCTAGGGTCTACGATATCACATGACCTAAAATGACACCTAACATTCAAAAATATCATCAAAAAAGCACAACAAAGAATGTCTTTCTGTATGTATCAGGTAGAATTCCCAATAAAAATATCTCTGCTTTTTAAATCTATATGCTTTTTAGTCATTTTTTTCCAACCATGTGTGGATTTTAGTCCAATATTTTTTGCATCCGACACAGTCCAACACATATGGTAATATGAGCCAGGTATCTGAGACATTTCCAACACCTTTCAGATTTATTCTTGAACATTCTTGCTATTCTTGTCAGGGAAAAATGCCACCTGTAAAATATCTTATACAAATTTTCTTTAAATGCTATGAACTTCTCTTGGTAGGTTATTTCTCATTGCATATCTTGTAAAACTCGGTATACCTCATCTACTCCATCCATCTCCAATCCATCATCTTCTCTTCTGTTATTTCCAAAGTTTCAGCCAATATTTCTATCACTATCTCAGCTAGATTTGTCCTTTTTTCTTCCTCTAAGTTTTGAAATCTGAGATAGAATTCTGATCTGTCCATCTCCCTTTCAGTATCCCACCTTTATCTTGTTCAACCACTGTTAATCTGATATCGATATCTCCAATCTTTCTTGTCTCTTTGTTTATCTTCTTCAATTTTTTTGAATCTCTCATCATACTCACCATCATTTGTTGAATATTCTCCACCTTTTCATCAGGTTTCTCTGTTCTTTGCTCAATGTTTTCTATTCTCTTTCCAGTGTATCTGATTTTATTTTAAGGTCTTGGATTCCTTGCATAATCATCTGTAGAGTCACTCTTCTTGATTTATTCTTGCTTTAACATTGTCTGAATTGAATGTTGTCCTCCAGATGGTGAGAGCGGAAGTAGAAGTTGAGGAGCCAGAAGCTATAACTTCCTACTCATTTAAACAATTTGGGATCTTCAGGTTCTTCTAACCCTAATTTCAATTATGAAATAGCCAATTATTATCCAAAATGAAAAATAAGAATGGTGAGAGAGAAAATCCAATAATAATAAAAAGAAAAGGAGAAAAAAAATATTCAGGTTCTTCTTAACCTTAATCCAATCAATAATTAGGTAGAAAGGAAGGAGGAGAATAAAAAAAGTTAAAAAGAGCAAAAAATAAAAAATAAAAAAAAATTAAAGTAATTCTTCAGGTTCTTCAACACCCTTAATCCAACTGAGAATTTCAAATAAAAAAAAAAGCATATTGAAAAACAAAAAATCCAAAGAAGGAAGGAAAAAAAGAAAAAGAAAATTTTGAGGCTTTCCCTTTAAAATACTAAGCAAGATGAAAATATTACAAAAATAAAAGTTTAAAAAAGAAAAAATGAACAGTACAGCTGGTAAGGGGGGAATGACCCCAATTAAGAAAATTAAAAAGACACCACTGCACTTTATTTAATTATCCAAGTCAAAAAAAGAAAGAGAAAAATAGATATAAATAGAGAAAAAACCAGTCCAGTTAGCAAGTGCAGAATCACAATAGAAGTCCAGTCATAAGAGAAAAAAAAACATAAAGCAAAGCCTTACTTTGACACTTCTGTTTAAAACCGCCCGCTTAGTCAGTTCTGTTCAAAACTTTTACAGATTCTTTTTCCCCTTAGGGTGTCCTTTAAAGTCCTTTTAAGTCTTAGAATAATGAAAAGAACAATTCTCACCAGACCGACACACTTTCTCTTTCAATCTCTTCCGGTCGGAGCGTGTCCCAACTTCAGCAGCTTGGATGGCTGCCTCTCTGCCGCTGGCAAAGGGCTTCTCCTGGATCAACCAGGGACTTTGCAATATCCCTGGGATCTACAAATGCACCCCTTCACTATCACCATCTCTCGGACATTAGGTCCATTTGGATCGTCCAGGGGCAAAGATATCGGCTGCAATCTTAGACCTCCAAGACTGCATGCAGTATCATCGCGACGGCAGCTCCTCCCCTAAAACTGATCCAGTTTTACAGAGGAATGATTGAGTCTGTCATCTGCACCTCTATAACTGTCTGGTTTGGTTCTGCAACCCAACAAGACAGATACAAACTTCGGAGGATAATAGGACTACAGAAAAAACAATTACTACCATCCATGGAGGACTTGTATACTGCACAAGTCAAAAGAGGGCTGTGAACATATTTACAGACCCTCACTTCCCAGACATAAACTGTTTCAACTCCTTCCCTCAAAACAATGCTACAGAGCACTGCACACCAGAACAACTAGACACAAGAACAGGTTTTTTTCCCGAAAGTCATCATTCCGCTAAACAAATAATTCCCTCAACACTGTTCAAACTATTTGTAAATGTACACTACTATTACTGATAAATCTTCTCACCACTCCTTATCAGCCATCCCCTCCCACTTGTGACTGTAGGACCGTAATTTTGTTGCTTGTATCCTTGATGTTTATGACTGTTCCCTAGTATGATTTGATTGTTGATTGTACCCCTATAACTATCATTAAGTTTGTATTGTCTATTGATTCTTGATTCTTAATGAATGTACCTTTTCTTCATGTATACTGAGAGTATTTACACCAAGACAAATTCCTTATATGCCCAATCACACTTGGCCAATAAAGAATTCTCTTCTCTTCTATATTCTATTCTATTCTATTCTATTCTATTCCATTCCATTCCATTCCATTCTATTCTACCAAGATAGTCTTTTACTTTATGAACTATTTTGGATATATTGAAAAAAAATCTCCTTTCTGGGTCCCACAAAATTTCCAGTTGAAATAAAACCTGGAAAAAGAGCTGAGAAAATCCATCTTAATAAAAGCTACTTACTGGTATTTAACTTCTACCAGCATTTGTGCCCTGAAAGAAAAACCAAAGTTAGCTCGTCTACTCTGTTATGATAACACCATGACTTTTACAATTTATGCCATCACAACCATCTTCTGTATCTCATAGTTCAATTCCTTCAGTGTCCAAATTAAAACAAAAAAAGCTGTTGTCAATCCTGAAGCTGACCTGGCCGAAGCCATTTTGGGGCTTCACTGTTGCTATACTGGAGCTGAGGGTTAGGCAGGGGGGAAATGAGATACCTGAGGTTTTTAGCCAAAACAAAATATTTTCTCCTAGGAACTTTCCACAGATGGTCAGAGAGAGGAGGAGTGAAGTTATCAGGCAACCAGACATCACCTTGATTGAACCATGTGATTTTGGGAAAGGTGAAAACCATGGGAACATTCACCATGTTTATTCACCATGAACATTCACAAGTTTTCACCAGCCTGTGCCAATATGATATGTCCAATAAAACTATTCTTTGAGGAATCTACCTACTTTGGAGTTCTGTTCACTATTACTTGGGCATATTACATGGAACCCTGACAGTTGTTATGAGACCCCCTCCTCCATGCAAAAAGTGTCCCTTGAGAGGATTCAGAAAATCCCTTTGGAGCACATAACACAAATGAAGTGGGACGACTTTTCTCTGAATGCATATTTTCTCTGCTGTATTTGGTTGGTTAAAGAATTTAGCAAGCAATTAGACACCACCCAGCAGTGAGCAAAGATTTCAGTTGCCTACTATATCTGGGGCATTCTCATCTTAGAAAACTGTTTTCTGATTCAACTTTACTAGACTTTCTCTCTTACACCCAGGGATGGACTTCAAAACTTTTAGCAATGGGTTCTCTTCCCAGTTGCTGGGTGGGCGTGGCCATGGTGGATATGGCCTAGTTGGCCTCCTGCACCACAGTAGGGTAGCTTTTTTGCCCTCCCCGGGCTCCAGAGGCTTTCCTTGAGCCTCTGGGAGGGTGAAAACTGCCTCCCCAGGCTCTGAAGGCTCTCTGGGTCCATTTCTGGCCTTCCTAAACGTCCAGGATGCCCGTTTTTTAATCTCCCAGAGGCTCTGCATGTGCCCTACATTTACTCCTGGAAGAAGAGGGGAGGGGAGGGGTGGATGGAGCTAGCCAGGTGTGGGATTTGGGGGTTCCCTGAACTGCACAGAATCTTACATAGAGGCTCTCCTGAACCCCTGCAAACTCCCAGCAGCCCACCCCTGCTTATACCACTCTACTTCCTTCATCTCCCCCCAATCCATGCGAATTAGAAAATGAAAAAATTGTCATGATTGTACAGGATGTACAGATTTTTCTCAACATCAAAATCTCATCTCCATGATTTCTCAACCAGTTGTGCAGTCTTCGTGGGATTCTTCATCCCAAACTGGGTGAAGCATCTATTTTTAATAAGTTGGTTATTGGAAAGTAAGATAAAAACAGTCCAAATATTTTGGCCCTTCTTGCTGAGATTATCCTCTGAAGGGGCTTTTGGTAAAGGAGAATGGAAAATAATGGGGTCAGATGAAAGAAAAATATGGAAAAAAGAAATTGCAGAAAATAAACAAAAGCTGCTTACTATTGGCATTGCACCAATATACGAGCCCTAAATGGGAAATTGACAGATTTTTCCTTCCAGTATTCAATAGTGTTCCACTTTCATACAATCAAAATAGCCACACAGAATGTGTCATGCATTGAATTGTTGCTTCTTCTAGATTGATAAATTAATACATAACTGGTTACTGAGAAAATAGGACATTTAATACACAGAGCTCTTTGAAGCACTTGGGTGAAACACTTGGGAATATTATTCTGTATGTGAATATCAGTGTGTATTAGCTGTTTAACCACATCAAGGACAAGTTTGCCAGCTGCATTGGCATATCAAGCTTAAACCTGGATAGTTTCATAGGAAGGAATATCTCCTCTCTATTATTTTCCATGCAGGTGTTCAGTCCACAATTTTCATCCCAACCTGACTGTTGAATATATTTTAAGAGGTCATTATTGGATCAGAGGGTCAAACCAAGCCAAATGTTTTAGCCTTGCTTGCAGTGATTATTCTCTGTGTGCTGAGCAGATGCTTTTGGTCAAGAAGGAAGAAGGATAAAATAGATGCTTGTTCAAGGTGGAGAAATAGTATAAAGGAAGGTGGAGCAGAAGATAAATAAAAGCTACTTACTGCCATTAAACTTCCACCACCACCATTCATCCCCTAAGAGGGAAACAAAAATTAACCCTTCTACTCTGATATGGTAACACCATGACTTCTGCAACTATGCCATCCCTGTCATGTTCTGTATCTCCTATTTCAATTCCTTCAGTTTCCAGATGAAGAAAAAAATATGTTTAATTTCACACAACAAGGTGTGAAAGAAGACAAAGAATTGTACACGCACATCATGTAGATCAGGCATGACTGTTAAGGAGAGCAGCAACCACTAGACAAACAGCTGCTCAGAGATCTTTCCTCCATTCAAGAAGGGTCCCTTGAGAGGATTCAGAAAACATTGTCCCAGAATAAAGTGAAGTGAGATTGCATTATTTTCTCTGAAAATAAGTTAATCCTGTGCTACTGTGCACCGCATTGTTATAAGCTACTTCCGCAAATGGTAGTAAGTCTGCCCAGTTCTCTTGCTGCTAATCCACATAACATCAGAGATTTTGTTCCACCATGGCGTGAGAACATTCCGCGACTCTGTTCATAGTCAGATGAAAAGCTAAGTCCTTGAGATGGTCAACCAACAATTTGGTTGGCTAAAGAATTTCCCAAGCAATGAAATACCAGCAGTGAGTTAAAAAAAAACTTCTATTGCCTACTATATCTTGGAAATCTGCTTTTGAATTCAGATTCACTAGAATTTTCTGCCACCTCCACCCCCTCCACCCAGGGCTGTCTTAAAGCATGGGCCTGATGGGCCACGAGCATAGGAGCCCCATACTAATCTATGTATGTTAAGTCTCCAATGCACCTTGTATCTGTCAGGCAGAGCTCCATTCAAAATCCAGGAAAGAAATACTTAGACTCTTTAGTTTAGAGAAAATATATCTTTTTTTTTTACCTGAAAGTGAAGTGGTAGCAACCAAAAGAATTCTGAATCTGAGAAATAGGCGCGCAATTCACATATAGAAAGTGATGGAAATGTTCTCACCCAATAGTTTCAAATGACAGCTTCCAATTAGAAGTTGTGGGATATGATCATGTGGGCATCTTCAGGTGATGATGAGGCCTCTGTCCGTTGACCTTGGCATATTTTGATAACGGGTTGGCAGTTGCGCCAGAGAAAAGAAAGCTAAGCGAGAAATAGAAACCTAACTCTTATTTTATACTCCCCCTCCCACATTTATACAACAGATGAATGTAACACCTCCAGCTCACTTCCCCAACTTATTCCTACCTCCCTCCCCCCCCCTTTACTTATGGCAGTCAAAAGATGCAAAGCAATAGCAGAAAGATATTGAAGGCTGACATTCGGGCCCTCCTAGAAAAAGGAAAATCATCAGTCCTAGAAGAGAGAGAGGAGAAAATATAAAGACAATTATTAATCATTAAACAATTACAAAACAATACACTTCTAAGGCTTATCAGGATACTTGGAACGAAATGCTTTGATCAACTTAGGGGCTTTAACGTCGGTTTTTGTTAACCCATTCAGCTTTGTGAAGAAGTGGAAATGTTTCCAGGCTACAAGATACTGGAGTCGACCCCGTCCATTTGCGAGAGTCCAGAATTTCTTTAAGTTCAAATGTTGTTCGCCTTCAATCAGTAATTGTATGGGAGGGTCAGCCTGGATGGGTCTTAAGTCAGAAGTACGTTCAGGTTTTAGCAAACTAGCATGGAAAACCGGATGAATCGTCGAAGAGTTTTGGGTAAGTTTAGCTGGACTGTTACAGGATTTTATAATCCGTTCAATGTGAATGGACCAACGTACTTAGGAACCAACTTCTTTGACTTTTGAGTGGTCTGCAGGTACTGGTGGACAGGAAAACCTTGTCGCCCACTTTATATTCTTTATGTGGTGGATCTTTTCTTGTCTGCAAAATTTCTTATGAGCTTGATTGGGCCTCATCTAATGCTTTGCGTGTTACTGGGCCAGTTTAAATTGGAGTTGGAGTTATCCATTCAGTGCCAACGAATGGATGTTAGGTTTTTCACGAGGAAGTTCAGGTATGGAAGAAATCTTGTCCTGAAGCCACTTTAAAATGAAGTAAATCCCAGTACTACTGTGTACGGAGTTGTTATAATTGCCACTCGGCAAATGGTAGTATATTCGGACCAGTTATCTTGTTGATAATTTATGTAACATCTGAGATACAGGCCATTGGTTTGGGGGTGGTGGGCAGAGCTTAACCCCTGGGCGGAGCCTATTTAACTTCAGGAACCTCTTCCAAAAATTTGAGGTAAATTGGACCCCTCTGTCAGAGATTATGCATTCCGGGATGCCATGTAACCTATAGATAGTTGAAATATAACAAGTTTAGGCCAACGTCTTAGCAGAAGGAATCTATGGAAACAAGTGATGCAATGTACTTGTTTGGAAAACAAAAATCAGTCACTACCCAGATGACCGTGTTTCCACCACTTTCGGGTAATTCTACTATAAAGTCCATAGGGTTTTCCTTTCCAGGGAGCCGTTGTCTAGCTACATTTTGTAACAATCCTACTGGCTTACCAGGAGGTCTTCTTTTCCGAAGCACAAACTGGACAGCTAGCTACATAAGCTTCAATGTCCTTCTTTAAAGTGGCACCAGAATAGCCGCTTAACCAGATGTAGGTCTTCACAAATCCGAAAGTGGCCAGCTGCTTTAGAAATCATGAGCCTGTTTGTAGCGATTTGGCTCCTTAGTACCTGTGGCACAATACAACTTGGCCCCCACCCAAGCCAAACCATCTCTAATTGTATAGTCAATTGTATAGCCAGGAAAACCATTTGTCCAGTTTTAAAAGCTTCTTTTAATTGTTCGGTTTAGGTCATTCGATAAAACACTTCTTGGTTCTTCTTTGGGCTCTGGGTGATCACTGGGGCGGTTAGATGTTTTGGCTGAGACAATTGGCTTATCACCTCCTGGCGCATACTATTATATTGAGGTAGTCTAGAGAGAGCATCCGCCATGAAGTTTTAACCCGCCTGGAATGTAACTTCAATATGAGAATTGAATCGCTTTGAAGTACTGGGCCAGCGAATGTACTTCAACGAGAAATTGAATCGCTTGAAAAGTACTGGGCCCAGCGAACTTGTTTAGGGGACAGCTTCCGGGGCGTTCTAAGGCTTCCAGATTCTTATGATCAGTCCATACCTCAAAACGGGTGTTTTGCTCCTTCAGGAAATGTCTCCAGGTCAGCAAGGCCCAATGAACTGCAAAAGCTTCTTTCTCTCAGACGGCCCACCTTCTCTCTGTTTCAGACAGCTTACGGGAGGTATACGCACAAGGTGTAAGGTCCTTTCTCGTTGATTTGAAGTAATACCGGCTCCAATTAGCCACAATCACTTGCATTGGCTTGAATCGCAAAAGGAGTGTCCATCTGGGTGTTTTCAGCACTGGTTCTGGCAGCAAACCAGCTTGTTTTAGCTTTTCAAAAGTGGCTTGGCACTCCATGGACCACTCCAGCGGCTTTCCGGGCCTTGCCTCACCTCCCCTTTTGTTTTCAGAGATTTGTGATGGGCATTGCTATCTTAGCAAACGTCGGGATGAATTGCCGATAAAAATTTGCAAAATCCCAAAAAGCTTTGAATTTGTTTTCTGGTGCGTGGTGGAGCCACTCCAGAACGGCACGCACCTTCTCTGGTCCATCTCTATGCCTTCAGATGAAATGCGATATCCCAAATAGTCAATTTTGTCTTGGTGGAATTCACACTTTTGACAATTTAGCATACAACTTAGCGGCACACAGTTTCTGTAAAACCGACCGCACTAACTTCACATGTTCATCCAGGGTCTCCGTGTAGATAAGGATATCCATCAGATAAACCAGAACCCCGCCTGTATAAATGTTCATGTAACACTTTGATTGATCATTTGCATGAATACAGCTGGGGCCCTTGTAAACCAAAAAGGAAGAACGTTGAATTGGAAGCAACCCATCGGGCAGTTAAAAGTGGTCTTCCACTCATCCCCTTCCTTAATTCGAATCGCGGTAGTATGCTTCTCTCTAAATCCAACTTCGTGAAAATTCTTCCCTTCGCTAAATGGGCCAACATGTCCTTCATCAAAGGAAGGGGTACATGTTTTCCACAGAAATAGCGTTCAATTTCTGTAAATCCACACCAGCGTTTGGAACCATCTTTCTTTTCAACGGAAACACACTGGGGCCGCTACCCGGGGTCTAGCAGGTTGAAGGAAACCACGTTCCAAATTTTTATCAATAAACAGTCTTAGCTTTCCAATTCCTGTGGGGTCCATTGAGTACAACTTTGGTTTCGGGAGCTTCACCCCAGGCAAATCTCAATAGCACAGTCTGTTGGCCGGTGAGGTGGAAGCTCATCCGAGGCCTTCTCACTTGAACACTTCTTTTAAATCCCAATACTCTGTGGGAATTTTCTCCTCATCTTTCATGGGCTCAGTACCCGTGAAGCTATTTCAAGTAGTCGTCAGGCTTTGGCTGGGATCTGGCCCCTCCTCTCGGTCACTGCTTTTTGTGCATATGCGCAACAACCCCTTTCTCCAGTTTAACCTGGGGGTTCCATTTCCGGAGCCAGGGCAATCCCAGTATTAATGGTTGCTCCATCCCAGGGACCACAATAAAACACAGGGTCATCATCTGCCTCTCCCATGATCATTTCTATAGGTTCCGTGACAAAACGGGTGGGGCAACCTCCAGCCACTGATCCATCAGTTGACAAAAGGAAATGGGCATCTTCAAAGGTTTTAGCTTTAGACCCCATTTCTTCACTACTTCAATGTTGATTATAAACCTTCGTGCACCCAGAATCTAACAGGGCTAGCATTTCCCTTTCGACCCCTGAATTGGGTACCCTCAAACTTTCACCTGAATGGTCATAGGGCCCACGCTTGGACATTACCAGGAAGTCATCTTCCGAGTCAGAATCCTCCTCCTCAGGGGTCACTGGGGCTTCTGATTCCTCTCCTGCGGGAGGGGCGACCTCTGCTGTTCTTTTCGACTTTAGTGCCATTTCGCGAGGCTTCACTGGGGATTTTTCAGGTTTCTTTCCTTCCTTTGGCGCCCCCTTTGGCTCCAGCTTGACTCTGCAGTTCATAGCCCGGTGACCTTTCCTTCCCGCATTGAAAGCAGGCTGAGGGGTTGGTCTTGCCGCCACTCCTCCCTTCTGAGGGTTAGGAGCCTCTAGAGGGCGTGTGGGGAAAAACTTGCTCCACCCATAACCTCCCGCCTGTTTATTCAGATTAAATCAATCTCCACTTCTTCTGCCAGCAAGTACCACATCTGCAAAGTCATTGGGGTCTCTTTCTAGCAGTGCATCTCTGTACAACATCTTTCATTTAAACCAATCTTTAAACAGTTCTATCAGGGCTTCTTGGGCCAGCCTCGGAAATGGCCTGTTAACTGTCTAAATTCTTGGGTGTAATCAGCCACAGACCTCTGCCCTGTTTTATGGTTTTCATCTAATTCAGGCCTTGCGCTCTGCCAGTGGGTCTCAACCTAGCCCGCAGTGCAGCCATAAATAGGTTATAATTCAGCACTGAGGAGAAATATATAATTATGCAAAGTCACCATCCCTCTGCCGCTATTCCCTCCAAGAGCCTGGTAACACACCTCACTTTGGCTGCTTCTGAGGGAAAATCCTCCCCATACTCTTCCATATGCTCGAAACTTGAGCTAGGAAAAATCCCAAGGCTTTGGGATCCCCTCCGTATTTTACTTCTAACGGAGGCAAGCCTAGGAGCTCTATGCCTTCTAGGAATCACACCATCCTCCCGCTGAAGCCCCGGGGCTGCTGCTGGATCGGGTTGATTTATGGGAGAGGGAGCTGCCTCTGCTTCTTCTGGCTGGGGCTACTTCCCCTCCCCCTTCATACCTTTGTGCAGTTTAGAGATATGTTCAAAGGCTTCATCAAGGAGTTTTCCTGGCTTGATTCAGTAGGAGTTCCCTCTTTTCTTTCTCTTGCCACGGCGGGTAGTTTGTGACCCCGGGGGGGGGGTCCTTCTCTGGATCTTTCCACCAACCCCACCAACCCTCTGGGCTTCACACCTGGATCCTCTTCCAGACTGAGCTCTGCTAGCGATTGGGCTTCCTGCACCAGCAAAGAATCTTGCCTCTCACAATGGCTCCCAGATCCTTCTTGGTCACTATTATGAAGATGACATGATGTCGCAGGCCCCCTCAGAAGAAAATTGGGTATTCTTTCTGGGTGGGCAGGTGGAAGAGATTCAGATAATGTCAGGTGAGCTCCATTCAAAATCCAGGAAGAAATATTTAGACTCTTTAGTTTAGAGAAAATATATTCTTTTACTGAAAGTGAAGTGGTTAAGCAACCAAAGAATTTCTGAATCTGAGAAATTAGGCGCGCAATTTCACAATATAGAAAGTGATGGGAAATGTTCCCCCCCCCATAGTTCAAAATGACACTTCCAATTAGAAGTTGTGGATATGATCATGTGGGCATCTTCAGGTGATGATGAGGCCTCTGTCCGTTGACCATGGCATATTTTGATAACGGGTTGCAGTTGCGGCAGAGAAAAGAAAGCTAAGCGAGAAATAGAAACCTAACTCTATTGTATGCTCCCCCCCCCATTTACACAAAGAAAGAATGTAACACCTCCGCTCACTTCCCAACTTAATTCGCTTACCCCCCCCCATTACTTATGGCAGTCGAAAAGATGCAAAGCAATAGCAGAAGATCTTGAAGGCTGACAGTATCATATAAATACAGCAACATATTTATTCCATTTTACTGCATTTTTTAATTAGTACTAACATGCATTAATATAAATCACACTGAATTATTTCTGTAGATGATGAGACATTATTCTGTGCAGACTCATCATTCTGTTCAGTCCAGTGAGTTCATAGTTATATCTAATGAACCTAATGACATGATTATTGGTTATATTTATACATTGTATATGAATACAGGTATAGGGCTATGCATAGATTATTAGTGATTAAAACTTGAGGTTCATTCACAACATTGAACACTTGTATGAGAAGCATGTAGTAATTATTTAAGATTCAAATTTAAGTGCCAATAAAATAAATATAAGTTTAATTTTAATGACCATTTACCATTTACATTTTTATTCCTGCGAGTTGTTGTCATAGGGGCCCCAGTACACTGCTTTGCCCAGGACCCATAATGCTATTATGACAGCTCTGCCTCCACCTCTTTCCACTCTAAGTAAGTTAGGAAATGAAAAGATCATCATAGTTACAAATCCAGACTTTTATTTCCATCATAATTTCCTCTATATGATTTCCCATGAAGTTACTCAGGCCCAGGCAGAACCTTCATCCCAAGTTGGGTAATGGACCTATTTTTAACATGTCAGTTATTGGTAAGGAAGATAAAAATATGCCAAGTATTTTGGCCGGTCACTGCTGGGATTATTCTGGAAGTATTTTTGGTGTAGTGGGAAGAAAGATAAAGGTAGATAGATTAGATAGATAGATAGATAGATAGATAGATAGATAGATAGATAGATAGATAGATAGATAGATAGATAGATGATAGGTTTGAAACAAAGATAACCATTTTCATCTGGTATGTTAACACCCATGACTTCTACAACTATGTCGTTACTATATCTTTGATGTCTCATACATGAATTATTTCATTATTTCCAGCAAATTTGTATCTGTTGACAAGAACATCTGTAGATCACGTAAGACCATTAAGGGGAGAAAAACAACAGAAGTGGAAAAAATGTACATTTGCCATTCACCTATTTGAAAACCATACCTTGAGAGAATTCAGAATCTCTCTCAAGACACATGTAGCACATTTACCACAAAATAAATTTGGATTGGTTTTTTGTGCCACTTTTCAGCAGCTGCATTTGCCTGGTTTCAAGATTTAACAAGCAGAAATAACCCAGCTGTGTGTAAGGACTTCCTTTGTATAAGATCAGGGTTGGGCTGCTGGGGGTTCGCAGGGGTTCGGGAAAGCCCCTAGCTAAGATTCTGTGCAGTTCAGAGAACCCCCAAATCCCACTCCTGGATGGTCCCGCCCACCCTGCCCCTCCCAGGAGTCCCCACATGGCCAAATTTGGCTGCAGGTAAGTGTAGAGTACGTGTGGAAGCTCAGGGAGGGTGAAAAATGGACCTCCCGGAAGTTCGGGAAGCCTGGAAATGGGCCCGTTTCTGGCTTCCAGAGTGCCTCCAGAATCCGGGGATGCTGTTTTTGCCCTCCTGGAGGCTCTAGGAAAGCCTCTGGAGACCCAGGAGGGCAAAAATGCCCCCCACCGTGTTTCGGGAAACCAACTAGGACATGCCCACCATGGCCACTCCCACCGAGCAACCGAGCAAAGAACCCAATGCTAAAATTTTTGAAGCCCGCACCTGTATAGGATACCTGGTACATTCTCATCATGGCAAGATTCACCAGACTCTAACTCTTCTATTACCTCCACCTCCTCCACTTCCTTCTACTCCAAGTAAGTTAGAAATGAAAAAAATAGTCATCATTGTATATGCAGAATCGATCCGTGCATTAAAATATCCTCTATATATTTCCCATGAAGGAAATTAGGTTAAAGTTGGGCCAAATATTTTGACCATGCCTGCCATGATTGTACTCTGCAGACTGATTCATGTTCCATCAGAGGAAATGATTATTCAAAAAATTTCAAGTTGTGCAGAAATGGACAAATTAACTTTGGCATTAAAAGATAAGGAAAAAAATAAGGTCCTACAAATTGTCGAGGATGAAATTGTTTTTAATTATTTTCTGATTTTTCTTTCTACTTTTTTCTTTCTTTCCTTTTCCTTTCTCACATTTATGTACGTGTTGTTTGTCTATTTTAATTGTAAAATTAATAAAGTCTATTTTTTAAAAAAAGCAAAAAAAGCTTCTTACCTGCGTTCCACCTCCACTTTGTATGCCCTAAAAGGGAAATAAAAGGTAACCATTCTAATCTGATATCATCCATGACTTCTCCAAACATGCCATCATTACCATTTCATATTTGAATGGTTTCTTTCTCCAGATAAAAAAATATGTGCTCTTTCATACAACCTGGAGTGAAAGGGGCCTTTTTGGTATCTGGGCTATCAATTCTACAACAAGCTTAAACCTGCATGTTTTTCAACTTTCATTGCTCTGGGTTTACTACGTTGTCTGTATGATAGCTGTTTGATCATCTATATATATACATAAAAGTGAAATACCACTCATGCATCATCAGAAACTCTCCAGAACTGTAAAGCCTACAAACTTCAAATTTGGCATGTACTTGAAATTTGGCACTCTTGGCTTCTAGCTGCTCACTAAGAAAGATTTTTCAAAATGATAATTAGAACATTAGAGCATGAACTGTAAAGCCTACAAATTTGAAATTTGGCACGTATGTTCCTCTTGGCTTCTAGATGCTCACTAAGAAAGGATTTTTCAAAATGACCATCAG